>JAAXYX010005335.1:0-11025 GCA_036851915.1 Ptenothrix huangshanensis | reverse complement strand
AAGCAGCATATTCGGTATAAGCAATGTAATAGTAGTTAATAACATTATTAGGATGGAAAAAATAATTCTGCAGTTATCGGTCCCAAAATCGCAACAATTGAAAAAACTCCAAGTAGCGTAATTCCAAAAATAATTCTAATTTGCTTATTGATTCTAACGCAAATTTCCAATAAAATCAAAACCTAGTAGGTACTATCGCAGAATATTTGGAAGATATAAACTGAAGAACTTGGAGCAAAAATCCATTAAGATAATTCCAAAAATCAAAAAAAGAGGAAATTCTGGAGGGGAAAGACGGCAAATAATTGAAATGAAAAATACTTATATGTAGATGATATGAAATTACCTCATACGATTTACAAGGCACTTCCTTCCCCTCATAAGGAATAGTTGCGTATCGAAGGCCCACATGAAGTTTACCGGGTACAAGGGCACCCTTGTACCAAGCTCGTGCCACATACACCGTGTCATTACAGTCTAGTCCGACCTGAACTCCATTGACCGGATAGTAACCATTTGAACACGGGTTCCAACTCACCACCGGCTTAACTTCCCTTGAACAACTCAGTAAATCCGCCATACGTTTCGATAAAAAATTTCTAACTCTACCAACAAACCCTAAGTCGTCAATGTTGCTGTATTTATTTTTCCTACTCCTAGTAATAAGTTTTTAATGCATCAAATTATGCTTTAGTAGTGCTAAGTATTGAGTTGAAAGTATTAATCAATTATGTAGATAGATTATTAATAGTACTACTGAAATTATGATGGTTAGACTTTTTTGATGTGATGTTATACTAGTATAATTTATGTATGTAATTGTATATAATTATATTGGTCATTCAACGCCAGCAACTATCTGTGTCGTCGCTTAGTTGAGTTTAAATTTGCATTTAATTTTGATTTTGCAAAGAGGTTAAAATGTGAATTTCGAGTATTTCTATAAATAATTATTTTTAACTAGGTAATTTCTACTACTAGTATTGGTTCTTACAGATATGAGTTTTGTTCCTCGGAGTTGTTGGTCAACCCAACTCCACAGTTATAAATTATCAGTTATCAATTAATTATCTTCGTCTATATATATCTTTATAAAAAAATAAATAAATCGGTTGATCAAACAAGTATAAAATAAATGTCTAAATGTAGTTCTCAATGCTCTTCGAATGCTGGAAGTTGATCCATGGAAAGATGCAAGGCAAAGTTCAATCCAAGTAGAAGTCAAAAATTTCAAATGATGAAATCGAAAGTGGAAGAAACTGTTCTCTCGTGCCTACCAACGTGGCGTGGTTAATGTAGATTTAAAATGCTAACTGTAATAACTTGTAATTTCTGTACATTGAGTGTACTAATTGAATTGGTTGGTAGTATCAATATTATTGTAATTTTATATTATTATCCCAGTTTTATACTATTGTTATGTTTCCAAACTCAACTTTTAAAATTTAGTCGATTCGAATTTCCGACAATGCAGTTCACCGGTAATCGGAAGGAAAGTAGATGGATAGATAGTCCATAGTCCAGTTTGAAGTTGACTGAATACTGAAGTGGATATTGACTGAGCTGGATTCTGCAGAGAATTCAAGTTTCTGCTTGTTCTTGATAATGCCAATAGTTGAGACTGATGGTTTGATAGTATCCTTCAGCTATTCTCTCTTTGTTCCTTGTTTGTTCCTGGATCGAATCAAAACAAAGTAATAGCGTACAGGTTAGATTTAGATTTCGATTTAGAATTAGATTTGCTTGCTGATTTCCTGTCTACCGTCCAACTACGTTTTTGAGTCTGTCTTGGAATGTGGACGTAATGTCGTTTCTTTAGGTCGTTAGGTTGTTAGAAGTATGTTGGCTATAGGTGTTGGTGTTGGTTGATCTTGATGTTGTTGATGTTGTCGTTGTTGAACGTTAAACGTTGGAACTTCGGTTGCAGTTGCCTCAGACGCTGGCGTTGACGTTGACGTTGATGTTTTTACAGCTCCCACCACACCACTTTCCTCGACTTTACCATATGCAAGGAGTCATCTCAAACCCCTCGGTTGACACACAAACGATAGATGGGCAAAACAATAGAGTAACGCAAATCCAGGGAATCAGAACGATCCATCAAGAATGAAGGTGTGCGTCGTCAGATCAGTCTCAACTGGCAATCGCGGCGAAATATTTGTAAGCATTGGAACACTTCTCTGGACAACGAGGTCTTGGTAACTCTATTCGAACAACTAGCAATTGCGTTAATGGAATGTAACGAAGATAAATTCCTTTAATTATTTGTGATTTTGAAATTTTCTTTATTATCAATAGTCAACAGCCAGTGGCGAGTATTCTCTTTGGTCGACTTCGATGTATATGTAGATGCTCGTTGGTTATTTTCGTTGTTGTTGTTGTTATAGTTGTTTGTGCATTAGCAGTAGGAAAACGCAGCTTTCACTCAAACACTCGAGGACTCAATGACTCCGGGTCTCCGCAGAAGAACAAGAAGACAGCCAAGAACTGAAGAAAATGATAAACGACTGAAAATCCCGATGTCTACCTCGATGACGATAGACGAACTATAAACTTGGCTGGCGTTAGGCCTATGTGTAGCTCCTTCCCTATGAAGACACCAAGTCCAAAGGCCAAGATAAAGGCAAAGAAACGAGGGGACGTAAGGGAAAATACTGATGTCACTTAGGTAGCAACGGTATGATAATCTAGTGTAATTGTAATTCAAATACACATGAGAATGGTAAATAAAAAAATTCAATAAAATGTAAATAATACACACTAATAGGTAAGAGAGGATTGAGCTGAATGGGGAACTGGATCGTGAGCTAAAGACGGCTATATGGAGATGACTAGGATACGGATGGGAGATGCGGGAGGAATCGAGAATCGTGGACTGCGATGCGAAGTCTTTGTATAATGTCTATTGCCCGGATTACCCGGACTACTCTGACTAGGATGAACGAGCGCCAGAGTAAGAGGGAGAACCAGGACCAGGATCAAGACCAATAGTCCAGGAAGAGGACCAGGGCGAGAGTCCAAGTCAAATCCAAAGCCAAGGAGCCCGAAGTTGAAAAGTCCTCGTCAACCGGTCCACCGTATAGCTGTAGTCTAGGCCGTAACCGTAACCGTTCACAAAAACCAAAAGTTGCCCGGAGTCGTTTTACTGTTTCAGGTTGTGTTTGAGTTTCGGTTTCTGTTTGCTAGTTGATAAAAGTGAGATAAAAGATAAAGCACTTGGGTACTCTTCAGCGGAAAATAATAAGTTGACTTGACTTGACTGTATATAATATCGGATGGTGGATGTTGACTGTTGGATGTTGGCTGGTGGGTTATAGAAAGCTAATAAATTTAGAGTAAAAGATGCTGTTAACAAGACGTTGTTCCAGGTCACAGTTTGTACTAATATACCTGCAGTGCAGATTGTAACCGTGCGGGAAAACAGTCAGATTATGACAGAACCAAAATAGTTACACCACTTCTAGTGCCCCACCACTCACTAGTCCTAGTCCTGGTATCGTAGTAGTCACTACCACACAGACTACAGTACACCGAATGCACAGACTATCCGGAGTACAGACTAGTCGAGTACAGTACAACACACTACAGCAGCAGCAAGTACCGACGTGGTGACTACGACCAGTGCATCAAGTACATGATCCCGATTCGGATCTTTCTTTACTTCGCCTTCGCTTGCTCCTCTCCTCCCGTCTCTCGTCTCCTCTCAACAACTGCTTCCTGTCCTCCACTCCTCTCTTACCCACTTTACCCGGTTTACCCACCAAACCCGTAAAAACTCTTTCTCTTTTTCCGTCTCTTCACCGATCCCGATGCCGATGCAATGCGATGTCATATACTTCACACAGTTACACTATCCCCTACACTGTGCTGCTATACTGGTATTTATGTATATTATTATCTCAATACTGAATCTGATGCTGTTGAAGCTGTTGCTGGTTCTGGTTCTGCTACTACTGCTTTAAGGATATTGCCATTGCTGTTACCGCTGGAACCATTGCTGTTGTTGCTGCTGCTACTACTGTAACGTTGAATTCGAATTTGGATGTGCTCTTGCTTTTACTTTGGGTGCTGGTCTCGAAAGTTGTGCTGATGCGACTCCTCGCAATTTTAAACTGGAACCCTTTGTCCGAATCTGAATCAGCGTCCTCTCTTCACCGAGTGTCTAGTAAAGTATATTCCTATTCACATTCGACCATGTACGATCTCCAAAGGTAGAATAGTTACAGAGACGTGAAATTAAATAGCCAGATACCCTACCTTCTTCCCTTTGTCTTTATCTTTGCCTTTGTCTTGGTCTTTGTCGTAGCTCCGTTTGAAGTCGGCCACGTCGATTACCACGAAACTTCCTTCCTTTCGGTTTTGATCTTGGCTTTGACTTTGGTCTCTCGGTTTCTCGCTTTGCTTGCCGTTCCAGTCGATTCGATTCAAATAGAAAACACAAGACCGATGGCAAGAGTAAGAGCAAAAGCAAAATCAAAACGGACAAAGGCAATGGCAATGGAGGAAAGTACAGATGGGAAAAGTGTTGGGGCTTAAACCTCGTACTCTTACACTATCTTACGTCTTCGCCCCAGGTCTTGCTGTAGACTCTGTATGGTTACGTACGGTTAGCTGATGTTTTATGGGTCTTTTTTATATTCGTTCTTTTAAACTCGTCTGTATTATCTATGTGCACTGTGTCGGTCTGTATGATTGTACAGAGATGGGTGGCTGCTATATGCAGTAGCAGTGAGAACGAGCGGCATAAGACCAGCGATGGCACCTACATATCATTGTAGTACTTATACATCTGATCTGGATCTACAGCCTTCTGTTTCTTTTCCAGATAATACTCAGACAACCGGAGACTACTGGAGAGTACTGAGACCTATATCTGTATAATGATCAGTTGGATACGGACACTGTAGGATACTCCGTACCAAGCAGACAACCACCAACACCAAAGTCAAAGCCAAAGCGGAGTCAATGCCAACGTGGAATATTAGTACACTGGACGAGCTATAGTAGCAGTGGTTTCATGGTAGCAGACTACACTCCTACAATCGCAATCCTAGAATCTAGAATAGACAAAAAGGATAGAGAGAAGGAGAAACGAGAATCAAGTGCAAGCTGAGACTGGAATACTAGAAAGTTGAATGCTGGAAAGTGGAATACTGTAAGTCCTGAAATGCTCGAGTAGAATGCTGGAATATTTGAATCGAAATTGTATATGCTTGTACGTAATACGTAACTATGTTACCAGTAGTGGCAGGGAAATCGTAAAATGGGTACAAGTACAGCACAGTCAAGTCAAGCCAACGACCAACACCAAGTATACTACTGCAACTACTGGAACGGCTGGAACTCCTCAAACTCCTGGCTACGACTTCCACTTCCACTTCCACTTCTTCTATGTGTGTCTACTCTGTGGGTGTGTGTGGGCTACGATTCTGGTTCTGGTCCTGGTTCTGGTTCTCTCGCTCCTTTTCTCCTTTTCTTTTAACTTGCAGTCTCCAGTTTCAGTTCCAGTTCGAGCAACTATCAAAATACTAATACAAGTGGAAATAGAAATATGTGTAGCCGTGCCTGAGTTGGGAAAGTGTTAGGAGAGGGCGAGGAGGGAGAGCAGAAGAGATGAATGAGAAAAAAATGTACAGTAGTAGAATGTTGAAGGAGTACTCAGCAGGGTAAACTGCACTGGTCCACATACTCCAGTGTTCCAGTAGTCCACAACCAGATACTCAAACTCCAGCCAGCGTGCTGCTGCTACTGGTGCTGTTGCTGATACTACTGCTGTTGTTACTTCTATTGGTGCTGCTGCAACCACTACTACAGTATTGTATTGCCACTGTATTGCTCTGCTATTATTCTATATGATCTACCACTACGAGCTACCAGCAACCAGAACCAGCTTCCACTAATAGTAGTGAGAAAGTCTTCTCTGTAGAGCTGGCAATGGCCATGATACTGGAACTGGCACTGTTTACATAGACATCTGTATAACCGTGGATTTACATCGAATCTGACTCGCCAGTTCTTCACTATTCACAATTCCAATTCTGCATGTATCACTGTGGCGTAGATTTCCTCAGATCCTCTATATACATAACTAGAGTCCCATAGCCATATAGTATTCACTATTTGGCATTCTTCAGTTAGCCAGTGATCTAGTGCTATAGAATTGGAGATCTACATGACTAACATGAAGCATTGTAGACTACTCTGGATCCACTCCTGTTCTTGTTCTGGTTCTGGTTTTGGTTCCACAAAAGTAGCAATAGACACTGGGTAGCAGTGGATCCAGTAGAAATGCTACTGAAGTAATTCGCATCGTTAAAAATCCCAAGACTCCCCAAAGACACATTAGACTTTCCTATATCGTACCGTGATGCTGTAGAATCGCAGACTGTAGACTGGATAGGATAACCTTCCTGTCTCCCTTCTTTCAACTCAAGTCTTCAATACACTCTTCAACTGGCATAGGGAAGAGCAGGGAGAAAGCGGATAGGATAATATTGCACAGTCACAGCCGTTTGCTTCAAACAACCCATGCCAAACCAAATGCAAAAGCAGGAGCTTGGAAAGCCAAAGCCAAAACCCGAACTAGGAGTATGACTAGGACCGAAACTTGCATATAAAACCTCGAACACTACAATAAACTCGACGACGGACCAACCGCCCAACCAAACAGTCAAAACCAAACACAAGCAAGAACCAAGACCGAGAACCAGTCAACTTCGTGTGTTCTCCCATACCGTAAACCGTAGATTGTAGATGCTGGTAGATTGTAAACTTGTAGACGTGTAGACTGCCGACGATATGAACAGGAGTAGTGTCTGTAGCAGCGGCAGTTACGACAGAAGTAGCAGAAGTAGGAGTAGCAGTGGAGTAACAGCAGCAGCAGTGGTAATACAAGTAAAAGCTTCATATACTATCCACTATCCAGATCTACTATAGATCCTGTTCCACTTCCACCAAGTCAACGAAGGAAACCAAGCCAAAGCGAATGCAAAAGCAAGCCAAGAACCAAAGGACCAAAACCAACACCCACGATCACTATAATGTATGCTGAAAAGTTGTAAAGTTGAAAGTATACAGCAAAATACAGTCTGTGCAAATTGCTAGAGTTTTCGAGTGCAAGAAAAACTGGAGGAACATCTACATCCAAGGGATCCATATAGGAAGAGTACCACCAACACTGGCACCATACTATGGCACCAGAACCAGAACTAGAACTAGCAGTGGCAGTAGCACTAAGACCAGAATCAACACGAGACCCAACCTATCTGCATAGAATACAGAACCAAAACAGATGAACCGAAACCGAAAGCTAAACCGAAGGATTCCCGAGAAATGTGTGCATGTCCTTTTTATGTAGTAATTATATATACATATAGGATTCTACAGCACTTGAGTATACTACGGTGAGAAATACCCACGTACCTATGTAATAGGTGGGTAAAAAGGTAGGAGCAACTTAACTTACTGTTGGGCATATGCATATGCATGTAGTTATGCACTTCCGTTCAATATTCCCATTTACGATACATGCACTACGTGTGAGTGTTGTAATAAGTGTGAGTCGTAGGTTACGAAAGACGGTGACGGTACGTAGTACGATTACGGTATGCATTACGTATTTTCCTATTTCCGTATTTTTGTAGAATGAGAATGATGTGGGCACAAGGAGAAAGTAGAAAGTAAGTAAGTGGAAAGAGTGTGGAAGGAGGGAAAGTAGGTGGGTAGTCATNTTCCCATTTACGATACATGCACTACGTGTGAGTGTTGTAATAAGTGTGAGTCGTAGGTTACGAAAGACGGTGACGGTACGTAGTACGATTACGGTATGCATTACGTATTTTCCTATTTCCGTATTTTTGTAGAATGAGAATGATGTGGGCACAAGGAGAAAGTAGAAAGTAAGTAAGTGGAAAGAGTGTGGAAGGAGGGAAAGTAGGTGGGTAGTCATATGTCATATGTACAACCTGCCAAACAGAAACAGAAACAGCCGAACAGGGATGCTAAGTTAATAGTTCATGACTATGACATGAATCGTATGTTATATGTCTATCCACCACTTCCAGCTATGGGCATCACTTATTCCTATTATTATAGGAGGTAATGGCGTAATATCCTTGTATATATATGCATACCTAAGCAGCTTCATTACTTTAGCTTTGCTTAGGAATTCGCTTCGCATTGGCTATAGTATCAGCCTCTACACTTTACTCTAGTCCTGGCCTGGTACTGGTCTCATGGTCACGGCACGACATGGCAAGGCATCGCATCGCATCGCATCGCATCGCAGGGAAATATGCGTAGATTTTGGTATTGCTACAGAAAACTGGAACTGCTGCTGGAACTGGAACTCTTTGGCTTGACTTGGCTTGGCTTGGTTTCGTTTGCTTTGCTTTGCTTCGTTTTGGTGTAGAGTAGTCTGCAGAGAAGCGTAACATAAATATTAATATTGTGGAAAGATTTTACTGTAGCATAGGAGCATATAGAGTGGAGCATATCTTGCAGCTTCCCACTCGGCTCCCAGCATCTCCAGCTTCAGTATTGGATTGTATCTACTTGGGTGGCTGACTATATACACATGTACATATCTAGTCCCTGTCTCTTTCTAGGTCCTGCTGTCGTCGTCGTCCTTTTCGTTGGGGAAATAGAAAATCACTTCATTTTTGGTCATGTCGAGTGGAGTCGAATTGAAAGTGGAGTCGATCGAGAGTCGAGTAGTCGAGTCGCGAGTCCTTTAAAAAACCCAAGTCAAAGTCATGTCGACAGTCGACAGACGACCTGTGCCATGCCATGTCAGCTGCAGAAGCTGTTCCACAACCAGAACCAGAACCAAAGTTAGAACGAGCACCAATTCCAGCATCATAACTCTGTCTGGCTATATATTCCCATTATGGAACGTAAGACGACAGTGAAAGCCGAAAGGACAACGAAATGCCAAACTCAAGTCAAGTCAACAGGGACCGAGCCATTGCAGTTCATCTTGCTCCTATACTCCTGCTCTCTGTCTAGGCTTCGATGCTATGCACATTTTATTTTGAGCTGAATGCAACATTGAATTGACATTATGACTCGTCGTTTGTATTCCACTCCCATTCCCTCACCATTCTCCTATCAAGACCTGCATTTCTCTATTTATTCTCGTTTTCTTGTTTCCGGACGGCAAAACAGTGAGAGTTAGCTAGAGCGAAAGAGAGACCACAGTGAAAACCAAACCGGACTAAAAGAGTAACTTGCAGAGGATTTGGAATTCGATTTGAAATTCGATTTCCTTGCAATTCCCTGGTGGTCGTAAAAAGCCAAAATGTGGAAATGGAGACGGAGATGCAAAACGAGGAGATGAACATCTAGAGTCACACGTCACACACAATGGAGACGGAAGCGGTGAGGTAAACAAGGGAGTGGGAAATGAAGACAAAGCGAGGCTTGTTCAAACAGACGCACATGAGGTGATGACTATGACAGCGTGTGTGTTTTGTGCAAGCACAGAATGGAGGTAGAGCTTTGCCTGCTCTGACCTGGAACATTTCTCACTCTCGGGTAATCCTCTGCGTTGATTGAGCTATCTGTGGTATACAACCATATGTTGTGCAGAAGGTACATGTTGGACACAACTATAGTAGTAAATATTTTCTAGACACATCTAAAACAATATAGACGAAAATGTAGTGATAGTCACAGTGAAGTTGGCGGAAGAGATAAGGGGATTAGTTCTAATATATTGGAGAGCGTTGAATGTGTTGCGCTTGCAAAATGCTTATTATAATTCATTATTCAAACATGGCACAAATGCAAACAAATATTTGTCAGTCTAGAGGAGCAATGTTTACACACTTAAAATTGCTATTCCTCTTGATGAAGCGTTCATAAAAAATGATTGCAGCAAACAAGTACACTGCAAAAACTACACAATCTTAAAACAGGAAGAACTGTATCTATGCAACAAAGACATTTACCTACGTATTTAGCATACCTAACTAAGAAGGCAGTTAGAATGCATCTTAAGTGCATTACAAAACCATTAAAATTCATCTGGAACTTATAGATGCACTTTGGATGCATCCTAACTGCATTCATAAGGAAACTAAAGACATATTTTTTCTATGTTTTTAGCGTTTTAGATGAAACAGTTTATACGGTTCATGCAAACATTACTACATGTATCATGGAAGTAAATGGAGAAAGTCACTTCAGATGAAAAATAGTTAGAATTAAACATGTTGTATTAAACTAAAACAGACTAAAATATAGAATTTTGAAACGAGATTCTCTTTTACTGCATATCTAATAATTGTCTTCCATTTCCAGTATCGTTTCTCTAGTGATTTACAAACGTCTCTTCTTTGTGCCACATTTTGATGAACTCTGAAAGAGAAAGTGTAAACATGTTGTATTAAACTAAAACAGACTAAAATATAGAATTTTGAAACGAGATTCTCTTTTACTGCATATCTATTAATCGTCTTTCTTTCCCAGTATCGTTTTTCTTGTGATTTACAAACGTCCCTTCTTCGTACCACATTTTGATGAACTCTGAAAGAGAAAGTGAAAGAAAGCTGAAAACGAAAATTTCATGGCTCTTCCATGGTATGAAAATCTGGTGAAATGTTTTGGTGCAATGAACTGAAATTCGTACCTAGTTTTAAACACCTTTTTATATCCTGCATTTGTTTCTAATTGAATTTATTTCCGTTTACAAGCAAATAATAGTTGAAGGCGGTAGCAAAGTACCTAAGTACCTACATCTGTGTCTATATAATGTGCATAATAAAACACATACAAATGGTGATACTAAGGACCTACATCGGTTGTTAGTTTTATCCTAAAAGCTAAAAAATTTGTCCGGGTGTTCGTTCTAATTTGAATATTATTGCCTTCAACATCGATATAATTATACATGATTCTGATTACAATTGTGATATTTCCCAGACCAATTTTCTAAAGTGTATAATTATAAAGGTAAAAATGCCATTGGAAATGTTTTACACTTTCAAAAACCATCCCTTATAGTATGCAGTCCATAAGGCGTCC
>JAAXYX010005334.1:0-11027 GCA_036851915.1 Ptenothrix huangshanensis | reverse complement strand
TCCGTGGTGTGTTCCATCCGCATCCATTGAACCCAAGATTTAAAAAATGGGAGGTAAATTAATTGATGAAAAAGGGTGCCGTAATGAATAAATCATCTTTAGTCGACGTCATCATACTTTTGTTCTCAATCTTTTGTTAGTTGTTTGAATTTGATTGTTATTGTCTTCCTCCAACAATGATGGTTTTTACTTTTATCCTGTAGCCAAAGAACCAATTTTCTCTCTCTCTATTTATTTTTCTACTCTACAGTATACAATATACTGTGGGGTACTCAAAGAACACTTCCACTTCCAACTCCAAATCCCTACCTGTGATTACTATGCATCTTGCTTGCTCTGGCTCTTCCTATGAATTTATGTATATGTACAATGCACAGACTATGATTCCACATGAAATAAAAGTACACGGAACAATATAATGTACAGCTACTGAAATGGAGTCCGAAGAAAGAAAGAAAGAAAGAAAGAAAGAAAAAAGAATATAAACCTCTTATGGAAATGGAAATACATAATTACTTTTAATTTCGTGTCTTTCTGCATCGCGCCTTCATTTGTATCAAATGTTTGAACAAACTGCTGTATGCATAAGACACAATGACTGAGATTACAGGGTAGAGAGAACCTCTAATAATATAATAATCCTGAACCACGTCCAAGTTCGGGTTAAATGAAAGCACTGCAACTACAGGTAACTACACATTATACGGGTAGGTGCTTGGTTATGTGTCAAATATGCATAAAAGGATTTTGCACGTACCTACGTATTTTACACTTTACACCTGATCACTACTGCCCCCGTAGTAAGTACCTAAGAAGTGCAGTGAGTTAAATCATCGGCTTGCAAATGCAGCTTCCTCGGCCACAATCAAAGTGGCAAGCACTTTGATTCTTTGATGATCAGACCGAGATTAGAAAATGGAAGAAACAACAAACGTTGGTTCTTACGATTAGTGACTTATAGTTTGTTGTTTACATTGTACGTGCATGTGTAATATGGCGTATTGAAAATGAACATGAGGATGAACACGAGCATGAAGAACATGAACATGTGTTGCTGTTGGTGTTGGTGTGGAGAAGACAAGACAAGAGAATGGACCATGGAATTCAAAGGTGGCGAGGAAGAATAGGAAGAAGTTTCTGCTTCTCCTCAAGTGCAGTGGATGTGGACGTGGACTGACGAAAGAAAATTTACCGTAGCTTTACCGATAATGAGACTCGTCATTTTGAAATGATTCCTTCGGCTGGATTCAAAAGCATTCAATATTCTTCCTTACCATCTTTTATATCTCTCATTATTGGTTATTCACGAAGATCGAGTAGTAGGGAAATGGGAAAACGTGGTAGGGTGGGATTTAAGGGGGCAGTCCAGACTCTCTCAGGTAGGCAGGCCGCGAGTTCTTTCAAATTTTCTAATTAAGCCTACCGATGATTATCAGTTATTTTAATTCCTTTCATTCGAGATGAAATGAAATGTTTCTCTCTCGTCCCTTTCATGCTTTGGCGGATCTCCTTTTTTCTAATCCTATGCTTACCCATTTGTCTACTTCCACTACCCACACACATAGACTCCCTCGGCTCAGACTCAGACTCAGTCTCAGTCTCAGCTGACATGACATTCCATTCATCCAGGACCACGACCACGACTCAAGTCTGTGTGGATAAACCAACTGAAACCAACGTAGGAGAGCGACAGGACAAACAAAACAAAAATGCATATTCTAACGCTTTCCTCACTCATCACATCACATTATACTCCAGCCATCTATTATCTTCCATGCTTATGCCCTATGACTATGACGACGTCCGGAGGGAACTCAGGTAGGATTGTGTAGTGTATGACCACATACGATCCATACTCAGTGCATAGTAAGTAATACAATTTTAATCAAAAGTCAGGTACATCACACATGACCAACTTTTACTCGGTGAGTTCCCATTTGAACAAACGTGAGAGAAAAAAACGATAGTTTTAAAATCTTTGCTGTATTACTGCTGATATTGATACTGTGAGGTCGAAAGGTGTCAAGGAAACTTAAAAGTGTATAGAATACCTTAATAAGCAGTGCTTATACTTATAATCATAAGAAATCAATTTCGATCTGAACCTTTTCTGGAACTGCTTATTGGAAATTGCAAACTTGACCTTAGTATGTTATACATACTGTGCTACCATACCATCCGAGATAAAATCATAGGCGTGAAAAAATACCTAGTTTTAAAATGTCCTTTTATTGTCCAGGTTAGTCCTTAATTAAAATTAAATTGAAAACTTGCTTTACCTACTTCGTCAATCTGAAATCAATTATTGCCATTAAACTTTTTCACACTTCCTGATGACCACCTTTTAGCTGTTAATTGGAGTCACCCTCAAGATGAAGTTGTTACCTCAGTGACTGAGTTTTTTATTGGATTCCTTGTTGGGACTGGGAATGCCATTTGAATTGAAATTTAATGGGAACCTACCTATGCTAATTCCGACCAGAGGACTTATTAAAAATCAATTGAAAATTCTAATCAAATTTCCCTGAGGGTGTTTGTGATGAAATCTGCAGACAATGTTATTATGAAATTACGACAGATACGTAAACAGTGGATTTCAGTTTGTTGGATTGGATTTTACGGGGAGAGGCGGTTGCCGTGATGAACAGGTTAAGAAAGGGTCATAAGCCTAATAGACAACTAAATCAAATATCAAGTGTTTGCACAGTATTCAAATGTATGGGTAACAAGACTTGGTAGTGTAGATAGACCTTGACCGTTAGCCACATCAGACCAGGCCAGACCAAACCAAACCAAACCAAGCTAGGCCAGGCCAGGCAGACCAGGATAGCATGATTTATAAATAAATATGTAGGTATGTACAGGGATTTGATAAACATTTAAACATTTCTGTATAAAGAATATGAAATTAATCCAAGATTTATGCATCCCATCCCATGCATCGAGGGACAAAGGTGGAGTGCATGGAGGTATTGAAGCGCCTACTTAGGACTCGATGCTTCCGTTCAAGCCATGATCTTTGATGCCAACGCCAAGAAGTGGGAAGCTTATATTTACATTGCTTCAACTTTATTGATTTTTCTTTTACACTTGAATCATATTGCATTATGCAGTTTAGCAAATTTTCGTGAGAGTGGATTGCTTTGGCCAAAGGCTATCTGGTGTGCAAACCTCCCCCGCTCATGCTCACTCTACAAGATTAATTAGAGTAACAAGTTGAGCTCGACGAGTACTACTACTACGACTACACTACTACTACGGCCACTACCACCATCACTACCTCTCCACTACACTACTACACCCTTGTTCACAAATACCATCGCCATCGCGTCGTATCATATCACATCATATCATAGCAAAGTATAGCATAGCATAGCATAGCATAGGAATCTTGAACTCTCTCAGAGCTATTAACTACTACGAGAAGGAAAGAAAAAAGGTATAAACGGTTTTTGTTCTGATATTCGAGTTTTTACTAGGAGTAGTTTGAGTATTATATTTATTGGAGAACCCAACATTTATCTAAATGAATTCACCGCCCTTAAATGATATGATTACATAGTTGAAACATTACAGGGAACGTATTATAACTCAAAAATTGATGTTTTCTCTTCTAGGGTCATGGAGAAAGACTTTAGGGACAGGAGTAGGCAATAATTAAATATTCTTTACCACACAATTTCGTAAACAAGATGGTAGCTTTTCAAAATAAGATGAATAGACTACTGCATTCTAGTCCTAGCTGTGAGGGTAAATCCTATAATTGGTTCCATCATTTCATTTTATTTCCTTCGGATTAAAACTTTTTCCTTGACTCTCTCAAACATGGTTGATTTGTTTGAGGTTGGTGGGACGTTGTTATCTGTGTTTTGTAGTCCGAGTTCAACACAAACCAACTACTAACTACCTCCTACCCACCGTCTACTACCTACTCTCATGCTATTATCTACCACAGTCGACTCATTCCCTCTCCTTCTGGATCCGGATTCTAATTCTGAACCAAACCAAACCAAACCACATTCCATTGTTTCCATCAACTGCGCGTATAATTTCTTAAATAACCTACCTAATTTAACAATAACGACTACAACTCCGTACTACTACCTACTTTACAGTTCAGTCCAGTAAAAAATGTGTCTTCAAAAAATTGAATTTGATATCGAATTATTAGTAACTTGGATGTTGCATAGTAAAAACATGTAAAACGAAAAGTTAGAAGAGAAAAAATTCAATCATTTCCATCTCGACTGGGCGAAGTGGAAGTGGGAATTTAAAAGTGAAAATTGTATCGATTGGAGTTTGCACTGGAGGGATGACTTGATATTAATGATATGCCATGGTGAGCATTAGAGTAGTCTGAGGTAGAGAGAAGAAGGGTTTTGGTTTTGGCTTTGGCTTTGGTTTTGATTTTGGGACAGTAGCCCGTGCTATTCGTTTTCATTTTTCATATATATGGTATGTGGTCTATATGGGGTAATATATGTGTGCCTGGAAGAGTGAGTGAGTGAGTGAGTGAGTGAGTGGGGTGAGGTAGGGAAATTATAGAAAGAATTAGAAAAGGAATGATAATAGTTGGCAGGTTGTATGGCTGTATAGAAGTAGCAGCGGTGGTAGTTGTAATGTTGTAAAAACTGCTGTTGGTTGTTTGGGAAAAAGGAACTGGAGGAAGGGAGCTGGAGTTGGAGTTGGAGTTGGAGCTAGAGCTGGTGTAATTAAGAGGAGTAAGCGATTACGATATTACGAATATTGTATAGTCAAACTAATAATCAATGCTATAATTCAATACGGGGGTGATTCTTACTGTTGACAATAATAATTATGGATGAATGCTTGTATTGGAGTAATAACAAAGTAGGCAAAGCGAGCCGACAAAGGTTTCCAACTGAGCTTAATCGTTAACAAAAACATCGATGGAATCTATTGTTTGCCTCTCAAGGCCAAATAATATCAACCATGAGAATCTTGTACTTCTAAACCTTCCAAAAACTTGGTTTACACGTTACATCCTAAGTACATACATGCATCTATAGTGTGCGTCCAGACCATAGCAAACCATAGCACAAACTCCAGCTCCAACGCCAACTGCAATTCTAACTCCAACTCTCTATCCCTTTCAATCCAACTCCAACTCCAAGTCCAAGTCCAACTTCCTTATGTAATCACCCAATAGACACATTGTTGCCAGTTACCTTACATACAAATAAAATAAAACATGATACAAGAGAAGAGAACAAGAAAACAACAATAGTACACAATATGCATGTGTATTGTCTTGGAACTCTTTTTTCCTCCACTTCCAATCCAACTTGCAATCCAATCCAATCCAATCCAATGCAATCCAGTCCTTATCCTTCTCCCATGCCTTCCATATCCTTAATGCTGTCAATTTATACCTACGTAAGGCACCTACTACATGCATGTATGGCCAAGGTATGCTCTTCTCTCATCTGCCGGTCTGTCTCTCTCCATAAAAGTAATGAATTCTCTGCCTATCATTTCCGATAATGCCTCCTGCTTGCTTGATACGCTTCATTGCTTACTCTCATCTTGTCGTCCCCGTTCTCGTCCTCTTCGTCGTCATCCCTTTCTCTCCTTTTTTACTATGCTAATAAGTACTAATAAAATATATCATTACCTACTAGCTTTTCTCTTCAATGCCCACAAGTAAGTACATTTTAGTCCAGTTTTAGTCCCACTTATCGTCCTATTTATTCTTTCATATCCCACACCCCAACGACTCATTCCCCGATCTGCATTTGATTACATGTAACCTACCTACAGGCAGTTTTTTTTGTCATCATATGCAATCATGTACTGTACAGTAACTGTATCTGTATTGGATTGGAGTATCGTCTAGACTGTAGACTCATGCAAACGTCACAATCCCAATTAAAAATTACAGTTGCCAATAGTGCTAGGTTTGCAATTAAGTTAATCATAATTAACATATCTATTAGTTATTCATACCTTTCGGGTCGGACACCAATTGCATGCATAAAGTACTTGGTATGTTTCTACACACAGTAGGAAACTTCTACTAACTAGTTTACTATTATTTAATAATGCACCAGTCGAATCTAGTTTAAGAATACGTGGCTTGAATAATACTTTGTGCGTGTATAGTCTAGTAAGTTGCCATTTATGTAGCTACATTACTACTGACGGTTCTTCTGTTGAAGCTGTGAATGCATTGTAAGAATTCTATTGTGAAGTCTCAGATCAAAGATCGGTGCATCGGTATAAAAATGTAAATTAATAGTTGACTAATACTTACATTAAGTAGTAAGTAGCACTATAAAAGTTTTTGGGATAACTAAAACGAAACATTAGTTGGTTTATGAAAGCAAGTAAAGTTGTTTTGAAGAATGTTATGGTTGCTTTTATAAATAATTTGACACTTGGAGCCCAACTCGAATGGATCAGATTCATCAAGCCTTTCAGCAGAATCGGGTATTAGAAAAAAGCGTAAGTTATTAGGAACGGGTGAGTGTGTTGAGAAGTGTATGTATGTGTGACGTAAGGAAAGCTGATGGAATTGTTGTCCAGAAATCAAGTAAAGTCAAGCCCGGGCGTGAACTCGTAAGCTACCGCTTTGTGCAATTACTCGTAAATTATTGTAAGTTAACGTAGAAACGTAAATGTTGTAAAGATAGTGTGGAAGTGCTCAAAGGAAGTGATGGGAGGACTTAATGGAAGTACATATGATGTAAGTGTGTGAGTGCATGTGTAAACATATGTGCTTCCTAATCCCAATGCCCCAATCCGATGTGTGTGAGTATTTAGGAAGTGTATGTAGAGAGGGGGACGGGAAGTGTAGAGAGCGAGAAGGGAGAGAGAGGGAGAGCGAGAGCAGTGGCAACGACCAGTTCAAACTAAAAACATGTACGTATTACAGGAGAAAATTGGGTGAATAAATCAGGATTTCGACGGTATGCTTTTATGATCAGAGACATTTATGGGTATTTGTAGACATGACAATAGTTGTCGAGACTTGAGCGTGGATGAAATGGGACTCGGTTCTAGAGGCTATAATGAGGCAAATGGGACTTGTTGGGAAATGGCAGGATTGTAACCACACACACAAAACCACAACCAACAGATTTTACCTTCAACTCAAACTTTAATCGTACTTGATTATTATTATTTCATCTTGGTCGTCGACTTCAATTCAACTTCCATCTCTATCATCTCCTCCTCTACGCATTTCCACTCTCGTTATCTCCATACTCTCCGAGAAGGTGGTCATATAAGCGCTTCTCCATCATCTTCCCACCAACATATCTGTAATACCAATGTCAGTTCAACAGTAGCTCTAGATGCATTCAACCACTTTTATTACTTTTATTCCGATAGACTTTAACTCAAAACTTGGAACTTTACCATACCATACCATATATTTAAAAACAATCAATTTGAGGGACGAGCAAAAAACTAGAACTTTGCAAACGGTTGATAAAGAAATAAGAAAAGAAAAATTTTCACAATTCGTTGTTCACATTTCGGACTGACAATCTTTATTAAGTTCCGCCAGGTAACGCTTATATACGATTGCAAAGCTTGTATTGCATTCGGAACTCCACGAAAGTTTACGTCTTCACACAATTCTTGAGAGGGATGCTTTAACCCTTAGGCTTCTACCACTATAATATAAATATAGTGCTTAACATAAAAATATGATGAATTTATAAGGCCTGTCGTAGGTAGGCAATTTTTAGTATCAGTGTAAATAAAATATTTTTACGTTCTCTCTCTGTATAGGTATACTAATATTTATTTCAATCAGATAAGAAATAAATTCAGAATCAAAACTCTGTGCAGTTCCAAATAGCCAGATAATGGTGGATTTGTAGAAATATTCATTTGATAATATATTGAGTAATTAATTGCGTAATCGATACAGACTGCTGCATTTATTGTAGCAATCTCAACATCAACCAAGCTTGACGTTGTGGACACAGCATAGCACGGACCTCTGGTTCAGCTATATTGGGAATCTGGAGTCTGGGTCTGGGGCTGACTGGCTGACTACTGAGCAACAGTAATAACCTAAATTAAACCAAACAAGGATTAAAAAACTTTTAAAAATCCAACTGATGGCTTTTGAATAATTACACGTGCTAAAATTATTTTTTTGTTCATCTACCGTGGTTAAACAGAAACTCATTATTATCATTATCATTCTTTCTCCTGTCAATTATTTATTATTGTCGTCAACTATTTAAAGTTATTCAGTTCTCATTGAGTGATAAAATTTTTTAAAAAAACTAAAATTACATTGAGGCATATAAAGTTAAAGGAATATTTATTGTTATATCGATATAGCAAAGCCGGCTCTCGACTCTCGTCATCATTACCGATACCGATTGGGTATTTGGACCTACAGTCCAGCTGCCTTCTGATCTAATTCCTTACTGTTGATTTAAGTTAATCATAACAAAATTAGTAGCCTTAACTGATGCTGATTATTGGAACTGCATGTGAGGTTTCAATTCTATGTATTTGACCGGAAGAATGAGTGCCAGGGTCTATGCCCAGTTCACTTCTCAAGCTGATGCTCTTCATGGTAGTGCTCGCCAGCTTGTTTTTCGTTAGCGTGGAAGGTGAATTAATTCTTAAAATCAAAAACACATAAAAGCATGGACAAGTACCAACCATCTTTGGCTAATTGAAAACACAGCATGCTTAACATCATTATTTGTAACNTGGAACTGCATGTGAGGTTTCAATTCTATGTATTTGACCGGAAGAATGAGTGCCAGGGTCTATGCCCAGTTCACTTCTCAAGCTGATGCTCTTCATGGTAGTGCTCGCCAGCTTGTTTTTCGTTAGCGTGGAAGGTGAATTAATTCTTAAAATCAAAAACACATAAAAGCATGGACAAGTACCAACCATCTTTGGCTAATTGAAAACACAGCATGCTTAACATCATTATTTGTAACGTAACTGTCCAAAAGGAATTTTAGGAAGTCTACCAAAATACATAATTTAATATTAATACACAGCCACAGCCAGGCAGGTAGCTGGGATTTCATTTTGGCGGGCAATTTCAAAAATATTTCTTCACCTTCTCTTGCCACCATTTGTGATGTAAAAAAGTAGCGTCCGCAGGATTTTTTTTTCCTTTGCGCCTGCTGCAAAAACTGCGTCTATTTTCATGCGTATGGTTAAAAATGATGTCATTTTGCGTAATTTACAAAAACGGCGTCTCTTTTGTGCGAATTTCAACAAACCGCGTCATTTTTGTATACATTTTTTAAAAACTGCATCTTATCTTGTTTAAATTTTAAAAATCTTCGGAAGGCCTAGGCTACAAGGCCTGTCCCTGCGGTCGTTACTGTTTTTAACTAAAGTTGCATTTACGCAATTTTGCATTTTGTGCTTATTAGAAATGCGCATTTTTGCATCTTCACCCACGATATTCATTACAACCCCACACATTACAGTTTCAAAAAATACAATGCATTGCCTTTGATAAGATCCTTGATTAAGTTAATAGATAGAAATTAAAGTTTATACACAAGTTAAAAGTATAGTTAAAAAAATTAAATTTTGTGATTTATATAAGAGTTCGTGATGTATTTATGTGTTAAAGTCCCTTGCGGATGTTTGGTCATTTGCACTTCTATCTTGCCCTGAGGGCGTTACTGTTTTAATTAAGCTAAATTTACGCACCTTTGTATTTAGCACGTATTGGTTATGCGAATTTTTGAATTTCGTCACATTTGGAAATGCGCACTTTTGCCTCTTCACCCACGATATTCAGAAGGACAGTTAAAGATAAATAAGTGGCTGGAGGAGAGAAATGATTCAATTTAAATGTAAATGCTAACATTTACCTCATCCTCAACAGCAGCCCTCGACCCGAGACTCTCAACCTTTCAACCAAACTTCAGACTTCAAACAATAAATTGCAATTCATAACAAAAATTTAAGTTTTAGTACAAATAAATTCCCTCAATCATCCCCATTAAAAATCGCAAGAATTTCGGCCTAAACGCCATCTTTGTTGGCCATGCCGCATTTATTTATCCAATTAACGGAATTAACGGTGACGTCTAATTTGCTAAACATAATGTGCATACATTAATTTGCAGTACGTATTAGCAACAGTTTATCCACAAAAGGACTATGATAATCCAAAGTCGTCATGGTGTGTGTTGATTATACGAAGCAGCCTAGAAAAAGTATTTCCAGAATGAATATAATTCCAATGGCAATCTTCGCTCCATCAACTAAATTAGCCCAAAAATAATTGAATCAAAAAGATTAAAAACCGAATTTTCTTATGGATTTTTCAATTAAGAAATTACTTGAACGCCTTTTTAATACGCACAGAGAAAATTACTTTTAAACAAAATAGTGTGTTGGCACTGTTGCTTTCGGAAGGGGAAAATTTAAGCCTTTGAAATTATTTTAAGAGTGTAGCTTTGGAGGTGGTGTTGAAAAGTTTTGATTTCAGCTTTACGGGAACAATTCGCTCCACTTCACGATATCTAGCGATTTGCCAAATGTCATACTTTCCAATGCATTTATTCGGTAAAGGAAATAAACACAAATCGTCGGTTAAGAGGCAAAAATTCGCATTTCCTATTAAATTTAATAGGAAATGCGCCCTTTTGCCTCTTAAGAGACGAAATGTAAATAAAAGTAGTCTAATATTTTTTATTTTTTTAAATTTACACCAAAACGACGAGTTTTTTATGCAAATTGAAAACTGCGTCATTTTTGCGCACATTTAAAAAACATTATCTTTTTTGCAAATTCTAAAAAATAATGTAACAAATCTACTGTAAAATTTAAAAATGGCATCCTGTCTATGTAGTGTATATTTTTAAAATTCCAAAATTTTGGGGGTGCTTCAGCACCTGAGCACACCCTCAGCTACGCGCCTGGGCAGGTTAAACGGGCTAATCACCATGGAAATCGAGATACAGTGAACTCTCGTTATAACGACACCTCAGGGGACCGAAGTTTTCGGACGTTATAGGGAGATGACGTTATAGACTATACCGTCTGCCGACGTTATT
>JAAXYX010005333.1:0-11029 GCA_036851915.1 Ptenothrix huangshanensis | reverse complement strand
GTAACTATGGCAATATTCTGAGATTTTTTAGCAGTGAGAGCAAGTGAGAGCAAGTGAGCTCCGTCAGGTTTCACCCTAATGTCTCACTCAGCGTGATCTCACAAGAAATTCCTCTAACTACATTATTCTCACAATTCAACCATCTCAACCGTCTCAACAGTCTCTATCTCAACGAGCTCAACAACAACAACAACTACTTCTACTATTTCTATTCTTCACTTTACGCAGCACTCGAACCTATCCCTATGTAATTATAGTGCCTTGTATATAGGTATATTACTTGACAAAAGGAAATGTAAAACGAGAACGAGAGCGACCACCAAACCAGAAGTAGAGGAGATGAGATGGGATGAGACATGATGAAATGCAATGCGAGGAGGGCAGAATGGATTGTGATTTAGCTTGTCTTTGAAATGAATGAGTGAAAGCTAAGAAAGAGAGAAGGAAAGGAAGAAAAAGAAAAGAAGGGAAAGAGAGGGAAGGAAGTAAATAGAAATGGAAATGGAGGCAGACGCAGCGGTTGCTGGTTGCATTATTAAAAATACGTTCTTACCTGCTCCCACTGTAGCTGCTTACGTAAACCAAGAGCAGAATATTCTACGCCTTCTTTTCCTCCTTGCTGCCCACACTTGTGGGTAACCTAAACAAAGCTAAATAAACCGAAATAAACCTAAACAAACATAATGAATCTTCCTTCTCCGCTTTCATCCATGCATTGCGGTGACAGAGTCATTACAAAATAGTCCAGAAGCAAATACATAGCAGAAGGTAGACATCATCAACCCTAACGATGGAAGCAACCGCAATTAGGAAAACACACGGAGTGACGACTGCAAACTATGCGACTGTGATTGCACGCGCATTCTCATTTATCTTTTTCTCCACTATATTTTTGTATTCCGAGAATAATAAGAATAGGCACGGCGAGTGTGACGACATTTGTGGGTGTAGGTATGTAGATAAACGTAGCCAGGCACCTTGGCTAATAAGCTCTCCGCTCCAACCTTTGTCGTGTGCTTTCATTTGAATGACAATTTAAATTCCCACTCTGTATCCCCGAGTTTATGATTATAATTGCACGGTAGTGTTGTCATTGAAATGCGAATTAGAATTGTAAATTAGAAATTGGAATTAGAGTCGGAATTAGAATGTGAATTCAAATCAGAGTCCATGTATATTAATATTGTGTAGCATTGGGATTTTTGGAGGTAGACAAAAAGTAAGAATAATTCATGATTAGGATTCGGATACAGGATTTGTGTCTGACCGTGAATCATAATCTTGTTCTGTGTACTCTCTTTGCCTCACTCTTTCACATGTTTTTCCAACAGTAATTATTCTTGCGACACTCACTACTGAATATAAAACCGCGATTATAATGGGCTAACTTGATTCCAGGCTGCGGGATATTTTTCCACATATTATTAACCATGCTATCGGATGCGTGAAATGAGAAATTTGCGTGGTATAGGTCAGGTTTAGAAATTGTGCATAGGTAACTTTATCAGAGCCACCACCTTGGGCCAAGCCAAGAGTCAAGTCAATGCCAGTACTACACTGACAGTGTGGCAGTGCCAATGCCAGTACAATGTTGAATGTAATTAGAAGTTGAAAGGAAGTTGCCGCTTGGCCCTTGTATTCGACCAGTCACCACCCATTTACTAGTTGACCAATGTAGGCAATATAATTAATTGTCAAATGCAAGGAAAAGACCAAGTTTACCTACGTGCCTCTGTAGCCATGGCATTTGTTGGTATAGCACCATAACTATTCCTATACGACTTTGATTGCTTATCAAAGCAAGAAAGTATTTAGAGCAGAAAAATGAAAATGAAGTGCATGTTTTCATCAAATAAATATGTACGATGAGGAGGTGTAGATCTTTGTCGCCCTCAAAGCAAATCAATGAAAGGAGTGGAAGGCAAGGACAACGTGCAAATGCAAAGGCAATGGCAATGCTATGGACGACGTTATTTTTTCAACGTCCTTCTTCTTATGCTCTCTTGTGTTCTCTTCTATTTGGCTCTGATGCCGAGTTCGAGCTGATTGCCATTGCCAAGTTAAGTCAAGTCAAGTTAAAATAAGACTGAAAGGCAAACATTTACTCTCAGATTTACTTTTCCAAGCAACTATTCGTTGCCATAGTAGTAGTAGTCTTGTGGAACTTGTTCTGGTTCTGGTTGTGGAACGGCTAGCTCTAGCAGAGATGTATGTATATACGCGCTTACATATGCATGAACGTATGTATGAGTGTTGTTGGTCCTAATGTCAAACGGTGTAGGTACTTATACGTATTTAGGTACAGTACAGGTTTAATATGATACGGGCGTTCAACTCCTTAAATATAATATGCCGAGAAGAAATCCAGGACGGGAGCAATCATTTCATACATGTATGGAAATATTGTTATTATATATGGACTTGGACGTGAGTGGCTGTGTATGCAGTGATGTTGGTTGGCAAGCACTGGTTGTTGGTATAATTGTATAAGAGACAGACTGTGAGATCGATAGCTACGGGGGACTAGGACGGAGTAGAGCAGAGTAGCAGAGTCATTAATTTATTCTTTAGTATAATTTATTGCCGGAGTCACATTGTTTCACTTCCATTTTAATGCCATGTTCTCTTTCCGACCATATTACTCTGTCATGTCTCATTCTAACTTATTCCCGCATTCCTCGTACTTTTCCATTTTACTCGTTCCTTCAAAAAAAACTAGCATATCAAATGGAGCACCATGTAGTATACATGCATAACCTCCTTGATCCATCCCAAAACACCATCACTATCACATTACTATCGATGCCTCCTTGACTATTCCTACAAAGAACAGGTCCTGGTTCCTCTTATACAAAGTCATAGTTGAGTTGGCATCTGGTTTAGATATTTATGTATGTCGGCGCTTTAGAATTTTAGGATTTTATCCTCCTTCAAGGCAGTATAGTATCAATCAGCGATTTTTAAAGCCCCATGCGAGAAGTATGACAAGGGCAGGATCAGAATGAAAATGAGAATGAGAAGATTGATATGAAGTCGCTGACTGTTATGTGTCATAAGGAATATGTAGGTAGGTAGGTTGGCAATTTGAAGTACATTTTGGTTGTATAGCCTTGATGATGTTGATATTGCTTGCGATTGGAACTAAGTTGTGGTTAAAGGCAGGTATTGGGTGAAAGGGGAGCATGGAGATAAATACTTGATAGTTGATACGAGACAGAATTTGCAGCGGATGATTGTCGGTGTTTAGTCACTTGTAATAGTAGACTTGCGGTTATTCAGTAATGTAATATTGTGAGCTTGATTTGGCTGTTGAGCAGATGGATGTTAGTGTTGTAGTATGGTATGGCTATGACATGGTATGAGAAAAAGTTTCTTCAAATCTGTTTGACTTTGCCTTTGTCCACTTAAATAGTATAGAGTGGCTTGGTCAGTATCAGGTTAAAGTTGGTTGCCGTGGTGGGTGCGAGAATCGGGTTGATTGTGTACTCGAGTTGTTTTATAATTGCGTAATTGTGTAGCTTGGATGAGCTTTGGGTTTTTGGTACTCAGTATTCAGTGTCAAGTGTGTGGGTGTGTTGGTTGATGAAATGGAAGTTGGTCTTTGAAAGTTAGTGCTAGTTCTGGCCTGGTTCTGGTAGTTAGAAGAGGCAGGTTGGTGAGGCATTGTATTCTCTTATCTTGCCGTGTCTGTGAGGAAGATAGATGTATGGCAGGATTCGGGGAAGAATAGAAGGGTAACCATGGAAGGAAAGGAGTGGAAAAGCAACTGCTGGTAACGTATATTTGAACGGTGTGAAGTGGTTATTGGATTACAAAGGGCGATGGCGACATTATTATCCGTCTTTACGGCTGCCCATCCGCCACCACTTTCCTTTTTTATACTCGATATACTTTCCACTTGCACGACGTACAAGTACAAGTCATTTGGTCGCACGTATCTCTCTATCTCTCTTTCTGTCGGTGACTCTATTATTATTATTAGCTTTGTACAGGGAGTAGTCTTCTTATTCGTCTTAAATCTAATTAGCGAACTCTCGTTTAAAGTGCCTTTCTAACTACCTTTGTACCTTGTCAAGGAAATACTGCACGTCTTCACCAACACTGCTTTAGTGCCAACTCGAACGACAAGCGTATCCACTAGAAAATGTCACGGAAGTCTTCGCAGATTGTTCAGGTGGAAACGGGGAATCCTGAAGGGGAATATTTCAAAGTAAAAATCAATGTCGCTAATTTTACTTGACTCCATTTCTGGGAACAAGTGCTATAAATATAATTAATTCACAGTACAAGAACTTGATGTACTCGTAATCTGATAACTGTCATCTTGGGTAATTATATTTGATTTAATTATAAGACAGTAGACATGTTGATGCTGGAAAGAATAAGGGGTTTACAGATAAAAGAACAAGAACCAAAAGAATGTGGATCAAAAGAGTGCGGTCAGATGTGTTTGAGACCAATAGTATGTAGAGTCAGAATCGTTTGAGGCCAGAGGAAAGCGGATGCAGAAGGTTTCAAAAATATTTTAGGGTAATTTCAAATCCTTTTTCCCTCCCAAGTTTATTGTTGGTATTGCTTATAACTTTAAACTTGGCTGGCCTCACTTCCTTCTCACTCCGTACTCTAATGGTCGCACACTTCTTTGACCTTAAACTTTCGTGGCTACATATTCATGTGATCCCATTCTTTTAAAAATTTTGGCTCGCACTCTTCTGCACACACTCTTGTGACCTAGAATCCAGAAAATGTTAAAACCCGGACACGTCAGTTGGGGATGGGACTCAAGTTTTCTGCGTTTTATCTATAGATTGAGTTTTAGATAAACTTTGCTTTTGTCGGCTAGTTAGTCTATAGATAGAAACAAAGTATTTGCGATACGAAAAAGTTTCGAGTTTCAGGGAATTTTGAGCGTGGACTGATGCGATGCGATGCTGAGGAGCACGGTGGAGCTGCGGTGCTGTCAGTGTTGGGTGTGTCAGTGAGCATTGGAGTATTTCAGTGTTCGACTATTTGTGTTGTAAATGTGACGTGTACGATGGAGTTTAAGGAGCAAAGGGTTTAGTGTGAGATGCCTGAATGCCGAAGCTTTAATGGATTTTATAGTTGAGTCTTGAGACTTGGAACTTGAGTCATGGAACAGGGACAGATGACATACCAATGAAAGAGCAATGAAGAAATGGAGGAATGAAGGAATGAAGTGGATGAAGCGTCCAAAGTTTTCCATTTCCAGATTCCGCTGCTGAGTTTCAGTTTGAGTTTCAGTTGGCAGATTCGCTGGCACTGAAGACTCTCATCATCAGATGTGTCATGTGTTACAAGTGAAAGTGAAATCTAGAGATTTACCATCCGACTCGTCCTCGTCCTTGTCCCCGTCGTCATTCATGGATGGTCGTGGTATGTGGTCGTATTACTTGAGAAGGAAAGCGGAGTCTATGGGACAATGTGCGGGCAGAGCAGTATATTATGGTTTGCTATTTGTGTACTGAATATTCTTGGGGTAGACCAGACTCGAGCCACGGCACTTTGATGGTGGAGGAATTTAAATTTGAATTCAAACCCGAATCCAAGGAAAGAAGGATAAAGAAACCACAATTTGCATAAGATGGAGGTCAGGTGTAGGGGAGGGTGTACGGATGTGTGAGACTTGAGAGGGATATATGGTCATAGTTAAAGTTGTTAAAGTGACAGTGACAAGTAAGCTGGTAGTTTTCTAAGTGGTTAGTTTCGTGCTCCGGATTACAATCGCAATCAGCTGACTCCTCTCTTCCACTTGCCTCACCATATTATACATTTGCATGACTGTGCTCATCGCTTCTCCCTCCTCCTTTCTCCACCGTGTCCACAATCCACACTGCACGATTTACTGTGGTTATATGTGCATAGTGATGGCTTGCAGCTTGAGTTACTTGGAAAGAATTTGATCCTTTTGAATTCAGTCGAGGCATCAGCATCAACATCAGTATCATCATCCTGCGAGGCATGAAACATTCCCATCATTCCATTCTCTTACTCTCCTTCTCCTTCTTCTTCTTCGAATTCCCTTCGTCTGTCTGCTTTCTCCTCCCTGTCTTCTGCTTGGCTGCTTGGATTGTTGGATGGCAAAAGTTTTGGAGACGCTAGACAAATTTCCACACAATATCTGGATCCCATTCTGTTCCCAGGACAGTGGAATCTGCCACTGTGTTCCTGAGTGAGGAAGTGGAATTAGCAGCGTCTTAGCCCTCCATGGAGGCATTTGATATGTAAATCATAAAAAGTGGGTCAATGATGATAGGTTATTATTTGTAGAAAGGCTTGTTGGAAATGAACAAGTATCGTGGAAATGGCATGATTGTATTGTATTTTCTATTGCGTTTTGTCGGCATCGACTGTGATTTGTAAATGTATGAATCGAATTTGTTTTCTTTACAGGAACTGGCAGCATTGGACGAGGCTGAGAACGAGGGCCAAGAACCATTAGACATTTCTTGGCCAAAGAATGATTTGAAGAAACAAATTTCGTACGTTTTACTCTTCCCCATAATGATCGTACTCTATTGTACTTTACCCGATACGAGGACGCCGCGAGGGAAGAAGTTCTTTTATTGGGGCTTCTTAGGGTCAATCTTATGGATTGCCGTCTTCTCCTATTTTATGGTTTGGTGGGCTGATCGCACAGGAGAAACCTTCCTAATTGCTCCAGAAGTAAGTTCACATTTATTATTTTACACACTGTGCATATGCGCAAATCATCGCTCATAACGTACTCAGTACTTCATCTTTTTCATCTAAACTTTAACGTCTTCTCCATCTTTGAGGGTTTTCATCCACCCTCTACAGATTTTCATTTATCTACCTACTTTTTTCAAAATTGGCTCTTACGGCAACTCCTCCTGCAACTACGTCTGAGGCATTATTATTACCTAATATTGCAAATTACAATTACTGTTTTGACAAACAGAAAGAGACGGGGATGTAAGAAGGAAGAAGCTATAAAGGTAATTTCAGATTGCGTCATCCGCTACAAAAGGCAAAGACGACGGCAAAGGAAAAGGCAAAAAGGATTTAATTTAATCGAATTTTATTTCATTTCATTTCCTTTCATTCTTTCCAACTTTTATTACTGCGCATCAAGGCAGGCGATAGCTATGACTCAGGACTTGCAGGCCTAAAGTTTCGTGCCTACCCCATTCGTTTCTTCCTCATTGTGTCCTAAAGATCCCATATAATTCTATACTCATTCTCTGCTCCGTGCATTGTTCATGGTTGTTCATGATATGCAGAGGAGAAAAATGATGTTGTACTTAGATTTGTTAGATTTGAATTCGTCAGACTCCCAGTTGAACCGTTTGTTTGGACACCTACAGCTCCTCTTGCTAAGAATAACTATGGGGAACAATACCTACATATAGGCATAGTATAGATAGCTACAACAACGTTTCCACACACATCTTCTCTCCTTGACTTTGGCTTTAGATTTGGATTTGGCTTGTGTGTTGGGGTGGAAGAGCAAAATGTAGTCTATAGACATCTTGTTTTGGGTTTGCGTGTGTTGGAAAACTTGCCAAGAATTGCAACAAAAGAAAAATAGTATCGATCAAATTTTGTATTGAAATATTGTGAAAGATACGCAGTTTATCATTGTGCATGTCTGTCTGTAGGTCTGTCCTTCTGTCTGCTGTTCCAACTCCCCATTCACTTCTTACTTTACTTTCTTTATATTTCTCTTTCTCTTTCTCAGCTTTCCATCCTTGCCCTAGTTTTTGTCCATTGTTTGCAAATGGACGTGCATAAAGTCCCTCGCCCGTTCCTCTCCTATCATTATGTCTTGTACCTACTAACTTACTAGTTAGCAGCAATTGTTAGTGACTATAGTCGCGTGGAGGCATTAGCATTAAAGTATGTATATCGCTCAAGTTTAAGTTTTACTTTTTTTCACCATCAAACTTGCACTACACTTCCACTTTGGATTCCGCATGGAACGCCTGAATGAGAGCAGAAGTAAGAAGTGAACATGTCAGTGGAGTTGAGATTCACATTTATTTTGTTCTGTCACACCGATTTCTTTTATTTTTTCCTTCCTCTTCTTTCTCGCACTCGTTCTCTCTATCTGCTCGAGCAGTTGGAGAAGTGCGAAAGAAATATGGACGGAAGTATTGAATTGTTCGTGAAGGGCTGTCGGTATTGGAGAACGTGTTGGTATTGGTATTGGTTATGGCATTAAAGGACTTGTGTGGTGATAGTAATACGATGAGTTAAGACTTGTCGTTCATTTATTTTCCTTCCTTCAATGGAATGCTGTGTTTTGCTTTAACTCGGTGTATGTACTGTAGGAGTGTATGGGAGCATGGAAGACGCTGACTGGGACGTGTATGGAGGCCGTGAGTGGAAACGAGAATTGTCAGAGTAAGGGATATGAAAGCAATGAGGGCTATAATTTATAAGCTTTAACTTCATATGTGACATCCGGTCCTAGGGTATTTATCTACGTGTGGTCTGTCTTGTGTAGCAGACTGTGTGGTGAAAGTCGCCAGATTAGTGCGGCGTGGAATGCATTGAATGCGGAGGAGATAAGTGAGTGTAGGACATAAGGAGGACGATGATGACAATCATTCCAATCGCTCCTGATATCATGTGAACCAAGGAGGAAATGATTCTCTGCAAGTCTACACTTGTAAACGTTATGACAACGTAAGTCAACGCCAAACCCGGGTCCTCACTTGCCGCTTATTCTGCTCATTCTTCCTTACGTCTACTTGCCTCTACTATCTCATCCTTACTCTCACTTATCGGTCTGTGCCTGGGACCAATGCAACGCGATGTAAGGAGAATGTAATGGACTGCGATGGAATTCAAGACCAGAACAAACCAGCGGCATGACTTGAGACGGAAAATTCGATATTCAACAACTTCAGCACTTTTCCCTGTCCCAGTCTCGGTCTCTCTTTTGGATCCGAGCCCAAATGAAATCGTCCAATAGAATCACAATCGCAATCACATCACCCAATATATGGTCATCTTGTCTGAGTCGTCTTCCTTCTACTTTCTCGTTTGTTCTTGGACTGGGGATGATGTGACCCAGAAATGTAATAAAGAAAGTGTACGTGGTGCCATAAGTCGCTTAGTGTAGAGTCGAGATGGGACCGAGCATGTGGAATTGGTCGCGAGACAGTTGAGTTGAGTTGAGCACAGTTGAGTACTTTGGCATGTTAATTGATCCAGAAGAGATCGGGATAATTCAGAAGATGCTGATGGCGTATGAGGGAATCAACGGAACGTTGTCTTTGTTTCGTTTCGTTTGAGGTCTGCGGTATTTGTGGGATTGTACATGGAAACAGTTTCATTGTCTGCATTATCTGTATCTTGCCTTGTGTTGTCACTTGTGTTGCGGGACTTTGTGATTTCCGACCGTGTTGATGACACTGTTTTATGGTTTGACGGGAGGAGAGCTGGTTAGTGGAAGGACAAGCGAAATGAGAACGTATGAGATGAGACCCGTATGAATTTAACTTTTGGCAATCAACAACTTTCCAATCTAATGCTGAATTCGCATGCCTTTTCTTCCTCCTTTGGTTTTGTTGCATTGAGTGTGAGAGAGGTGTTCCGTGCTCAGCATTGCATTAGTGAGAGAGCGAGCGAGAGACAGAGAGAGAGAGAGAGAGAGAGAGAGAGAGAGAGACAGACGGAGAGTCAGAACTCGTAGGCAGGGAAAAAGTATGCAAAGTTTCACTGTTGCTGTTGGGGAAGGAAAATTGGACGTGGAAGTGGAACGATAACAGAATTTTCTAGACAGTTGCTCTTTTCACTTGACTTTCACTCTTTTCTCTCTGCTGTTCGCGTCCTCGTCCTCAAAATATCCAAACAGCTCCCGGAATAGCATGGGAAGCGAGTAGTGGAAACTCCGGTCTAACAATCCGAGTGAATGGTTGCAGGAACCCGAGCCAGAAAAGAAAAACACACTCTGCATTGTGCATGATAACCTTTGAGGCTGTTTCGGCTTCTTCGGTCTTCTCTTTCCTCTCTCCCTCCCGCTCCCTTTCCCTCTCTCTCTCCCTCACACTCTCTCCTTTCTGCTGTAAATTATTTGAGTTAACTTACGGAAACATGTAGATAGTCTTGACTTTGGCTAGCGTCACACACACATACACACACATCCACAAACAAAAGTTGGTTTAACTTTTCCTTCCGCTATTTTATGATACGGCTGCCGGGTATTATGAAGGTGTATATTGGAGGGAGAGGGAGAAAGTGCAGAGGCTATGCTATGCCTAGACCCTCTCATTGGGAAGGACGGGTAGGAGCATATGCGGAGTGTAATAATTGTATGTGTAGATGTGTAGGCGAGTGAGAAAAGGCGAAAAGGCGAGGCTTGAGGGAAATAAATTGGAATGAGGAGGGCTTGGCAGCCTACACCGAGTCGTAGAAATGAATAGACTTGGCTTGGCTTGGCAACTGCCACGATGAAACTGTGAAAGAAAGGAAGAAAGAGTGAGAGAGAAAGAAAGAAAGAAAACGGAGTGGAAAGAAGGCAAAGTAGAATGAAGGATCCTAACTCTCATCCTGGCTTGGCCTTTCTACTCTTACCTCCTTTGCCTTCGTTTCCACCCGCGGCCAAAGACTGAGGACTGAAAGTAAATGAGGTCAAATATTTTTTGCCCGGACAGGATGAAATCCACTTGACCCTAATTTATTTGTTTGAGCGAGAGAGCGGAGGGAGAAAGAGGGAGAAATTATAGTTTTGTAACTAGCAAAAAACTATGGGTAAAATTGCCATTGTTTTTTGTGTAAAAACTTTCTCCTCCTCTCCCTCCCTGCTCGAGATTACAACGTTTACACGTCTACCCACCTCCACGTATCTCGACCTATGTATCCACACTCCAGAAGTCACAGTCGAGAGAATGACTATACATAGATACATACCTACACATCTCCACTTGCTATGTATCTTCCTAATTACCCACCACCAACCAACCACTGACTAAACCAAACCATTGGAACATTCTGCATGGCTATGCTTTACGGCACATTTCTAGTTTACAGGCATCTCATT
>JAAXYX010005332.1:0-11030 GCA_036851915.1 Ptenothrix huangshanensis | reverse complement strand
TATGTATAAATTTCCAGAACCAAAAGATGATTCCCTTATTTTCCACTGATACACTTGGTGGGACACTTGAGACTTTACACTTATGTGCGCGGAAAAGCGGCATCCTTTGAAAATCAATTAACAATGTGTGCTGAAACAAAGGTTTTGGAATTAGTAAGGAGTCAACTGGACTGAACCAAACCAGTACCTACTATATGAAGCCGTGACTGTGATTGTGCTGGCTTGGGTAAACAAGTGTTAGAGTAAATAACATTGTTAATGCAGTTTACATTTCCCATGTCTCTTGTAAATTGTTGTCAAATAAATTCACTAAAAATCATTTATGAATACGTCACAAATCACCTTGATACCAGGACTAGAACTAAAATTAGAAATCAGTCTTTATTATAGCTAACACCTGAAGCTTTTTTAACAATGTGCGTGCAACCAATTTCAAAAGTATTGGGAGACGAAGGCTAATTAGCAGGATCAGAGTTGGTTCGCAATTGTCATGTATTGATCTTTCTGTGGATTCTAATAGCAATTACATGTAGCTTGGGCTGTAGTAGTTGTTGTTTTTGTAATGTTGGACCTCTGGAATAATTACAGGTAAGATGCAGGAAGCTGAAGAGGCTGAAAAAATGTGTAGCTTCAGTACTTGTGAATGGAAATGGATTTCTCCTTTGGATTCTAGAAATATCTACCTCAACTACTATGCCACAATTACATGCATATTTGGCAGAAGCTTGTTATCCATGGTCTGTCGTCATCATGAGGGCAGTCGCAAGTGTGGGTAAATGGATGGAACGTGTACGGTAATGAGAGATTTGAAAAAAATAATTCATAACATAAAAGTTTTGAATTGGATTATAAAATTTGATTGTGGATTTAGTATTTGTGTTGTATGAAGTGGTGAGGAGTTAAATGGTAGTGGTGGAGTGATGTACTTGTTTTGTATTGCTCTATTGTCGTCAGCAAGACCTCCCAGAAAGGGTAAGAATCGTTGAAAAAGACACCTTCCTGTGCGGGGAGATGTTTCAAACTTTGAAGAAGGCAAAGACATAAGTGATACGCCTTTTTCCATTAGATGACACAGCAAAATCACAAGTGTTTTTCACAGGCACTTGTCTTCCATTCAACTTGTGTATGTGCCCAAGTCATCCCATCAAGTCATCCCATCCAACGCCAATAGCCAAGCCATGTCATAGTAATAAGGATCATGCTATGCATACACACGTGCATATATATACTCGGTACAGATCTGTATCCTATCCTGTTCAACCTAACTTAGTAACCATCTTCAACAGTTTAACTTGATCAATTCACATTCACAAGTCATTAGTCATAACATAACATCGTATTTGTGAAACTTTATTTTTTCGTTAGTCTTCTTGCGCAGGCGACGAAAAAACTTGGGTAATGTACCTACTTACATACCTATTCAACTTTGAGTTAAGGTCAAAGGATTCATTACAAGTTTCCCGGATAGAATTATTAAACATGCTGTCTTTTTCCAGTTAAATTTGAAGTTTTCTTCTAGCAAAGTGTACCTATATCTACGTGTACTATAAATGCTTTATTTTTAGGAAATTGGTAGCAATCAATACTATTATGAAAATCTATGATGTGATTTCTACGATCCTTCTTTATTTATGCAGGTAAGCTGAAGGTACGGAAATATAGGTGCGGGGAAGGTGCTATAAATGTTTCCAGATTGCAACGAGCATTGTATTGGATTTACTACAGGGGAAGAGGTTGAAAGATTTAGTAAATTAATCTTGATTTGTGACGACAACGAGGACGAGAACGATCGTGAGGATCAACTTATCTCATGTAAAAAGCTGAAAGGTGTGTACTCTTGTAGGTTGAAATGGTGGGGGGTCTTCTTTTCGGAAGTGTCTTAAAAACACTTGAGGACTTTTATCGTCCACTAAACCTCCAGACTACATGTTGTACGCACACAGTATACACTACTCCACATTACATTATTGTACCTTTTTAAAAACATGAACAAAGTCGATTGCTAGTATTTCCACTATTTCCTGTATTATTTTCAATATGACTTTGGAACTTACGCATATTATTGTAATTGGAGATGCAAGGGAGTAGGAATATAGGAGAGCTGTTGTGAACAACTGTGACAAGATTGCTTATATTTTACTGAGTGAAAATGAAGGTCAATTTTTACACGTACTTTAGGACAGTGCAGTTCATTCAACAATTTTTAATTGTCAATTGTTTAAATGATGCAAGTATAGGTAAATATTTATTGGTGTAAACTGGAGTGGTCCAAACTAGAATCTTGATTTACCAATCCGAATATTTGTGGAGTAGACTAATGAAAAACCTACAGTTCAGTTTCGGTATCGGTCAATATGATATTAGTGGTTCGAGAAAAATTTCTTTAAGTAAAAATTTACAAACATCTGTATCGGTATAATATATGCTCTCGCTCTTGTACTCTATACAACTACTGAGTAAATTGGGATGTATGGAATGGACAACGGGCGGAGGCTATAAATAAGTTGGTTGGGGAAATAAAGTGGTGTCCCAGAAGACCACTTGAGAAACAACCGGAACATGCTCTGAACTTGTTTTCTCTGTTGAATGCTTCTCGGGTTGAAAGTTTCACACGACCTTTCCACATCGGTTTTGGAATCGGTATCGGACTCATACCTCAGTCGGTGCATAATTTTGTCGATATACACATGCTATAACTTCGATCTGAAATGAAACATTTGCATTTAATAACATTGAACTACTTGGGATGATTCACTTCGGTTTTGACTTAATAAAATGACTTAATTGGATATCAGCACTTTTGTCCATATGGCACTGGTATGCTAGTTTATCATCCCACTACTTAAATACTACTACGAGTTGATACTTTATGTGTAGGGTCCTTGAATTTTCATGGGAAATGGCTTTGGTCTACGGTCACGAACTTTAATTTTTGCTTTCTCTACTGCGCCCATACTAATGCCTGGAGCATACGCATACATATGTTATGCTTACAATATGTAGCAGGTAGGTGTAGGTATAGGTATAGGTAGTTCAACTTTCTCCTCATCCTGACGATGAGCCTTGAGCACGATCATATTATTCATTATATACATACGCAAAGATGTCAAGATTAATTAAAATTTCTGATCGCTTAAGTAATGAATTGCTTGTGTGTATGCTTTATTTTTACTTTATATACCTCCCAATTACAGCGCAATCGCTTCAAATGCTCAAAAATTGCAATTGTAGTTAGAAACCGATACCAGGATCTGCAGCGGCGTATAAGATGAATGGAGTTCATAAAGGGGTTTTGATTAAAAAGAGTCATGCTAATTATGAAATATCACCCCCAAAATTTGACTTATGAAAAAGAAGTACACCTTATAATAATCAAAGGGTTCGTGTTTGTTACAATTTTAAACGGTACCGCTAAACCGTCATTATGAAAAGATTTTTGCAACACAAGTTGTTACGCGTAAAAATCACAGGATGCACTTTGCAATACATTTTTTACAACAAGAAAAGCGTTTAATTCCAAGAATTGGTTTGACTGTAATGAAAAAGTGTTTTAGAATTTTAAATCGTTTAACTGTAACGAAAAAATTGAAATCCTTCACGATTTATTTTAATCGAGCAAATTAAATTAAATATCGGGCAAAGTGTGACAGGAGTAAAATGAATAATAACCGAAAATTACAGCTTGAATAACCTATGTATGAAACGTTTTCCAATTGAAACGAATTATAGGTACCTAAGTAAGTTGCCTATGTTCATTTGCTTCAAGAAACGCGGATCGGACGTGTTGAAAAATAATAGCTAATCATTAATTATTACAATACTTACATAAATAAATCTCCAATTTTAACCGTTAGATTTGTAATAATTTATTGAAATTATGTAGTTTAATTAATTAACGCGGAGGCTGTAAGGAAAAGGAAGATGGTTGTAGACTACCTAAGGCTACTAAAGTACATAAATCAATTTATTCATAATGTCAACCTTCCGAGCTGCTTTTAACAAGATTTGGGGTACCATCTGCTGACGTTTAACGGCATCTTTTCCAAGTACTTTCCTTCGAAATCCGTGGAGGTTATTTTAATTTGCATCGTGACCGGGGTTATTACGTTCTAACTGTTTTACGCTCAAAACGTGCTTAGTTTCTGAGAGTGGAGAGGTTCTTTACTATTTAACAATTAATTTAGTAAATTAAAATAACAGTAAGTAATGTTATCTTTCGCTTGATAATTGAACGTTTTGTACTTGTTGCTGTATATTCATGTCATCATAATTATTTTAGTTGTTATTCTGCATTTATGTTTATCGTTTTTTATTTAAGATGTAATTAACTTGCTTTTGTTATTTGCCACATCAAATGACAGGTGGAAACAAGTGGTTGTTGTAAATCACTTCAATCGTGTGCGAATATTGTTTTGAAAACACGCCGATTGTTGGTTACATTTGAAAGGTAAATTTTTAATTTTTAATTCTTACTCCATATTTTGATTTATGCTCTATACTGTACATACAATGTAACGGCTTGTTTGACGTTTAACCAGTCTTAATGTTCGACACCAGCTGAGATTATAAGTTGGGTGTAATCTACCTTAAATGGCCAATAAGTTACTGGAGCGGCACCAGAATAAAATAGTAACGGAACTTTTAATTTACATGTTTTAGGTTCAAGATGAGGAACCTTCAGATTGTGAGTAAGGCTGTCATTAAGCCTCCTTACAAATCTCCGGTACTGTTTTGTCAAGCTGATCGCAGTAGTACTATAGCTATTGATAAAAGCGAGAATGATCAAGATATTCTTAAAAGAATCATAAGGATTTATCCAGGGCAACAAGAAGCTGTGGAAAGTGTGTATCAGTTTTCGGAGCAAGATCTGGAACTCTTGCATCCGCTGGACAAAGCCGTGCAGATTTCGTATGCTAGTTCAACTGATCTTTTTTTTATTGCAAATAGCACTGGGGGATTTTATCAATTAGTTCTTGGATCAGGGGTTAGTTTGTTGTCTATATACTCACTTGTGTTATTACTTTTCAAATTGTATTTGAACTCGTCCAATTGATTCTCGTGTAAATGTATACTTGATTACTACCGTAGGTCTTGGAAGAACTGTTTATTTCACCATCGGGGATTTCAGCATTTGCTGTTTCACCGGACTGCAGACTGGTTGCTGTTGGGACTAGAGAGGAAACTTTGATGCTTTTTGACTTACTTCAACAGGATGTCGTGGCTACTGTAGAATTAGGTCCTCAGAGACCTACCGATGTGGATGAAGAGTTGTACGATGTTTGCATTTGCTGGCGTGCGGACAGCCAATATTTTGGTGTCAACTATTTTGATGGAAGTACGTTCGTGTATTTTTTTTTGATTAGTTTATTATGTCTGGTATTAAATCATGTCATGAAAATGTCGATGGTTGTGCTGGGACTAATCATCAACTTGAACTATTGTTTGTTCGTGGTTTCCAATTCCAAAGGCTGTCATGGAAGCTAACCTTTTTATATATTATTTAATTTTAACTTCGCTAAATTATAATTATAGCCATGCGAAGAATTCAAGTGTATGACGACAGTGGGAAGCTCTATTCAACAACAGAAGATTGCAATCCTGTTTATACTAAGAGCATAGCTTGGCAACCTTCCGGTGGACTAATTGCTGCACTCGGAACGTCACCTTCTTCTGCACCAAATATTACCTTCTTTGAATTAAACGGATTAAAACGAGCGGATTTTAATCCACAGGAAACAAAAGCAAATTCGGATGAGAATTTTCCAGTTGTGGACATTTTGTGGAATATCAATTCCGATGTACTAGTTCTCAGGAAAGACAATGTTGTTGAATTGTGGGTCAGGTCGAACTATGTTTGGATGTGTAAGAAAACTATCTTTCCTGAGTCAGCCAGTGGACAAGTAGCTTCTCAACTAACGTTTTCTCATGTTGCTTGGGACACTGAAATACCTTACAGGTTAATATTTTAAGGCTCCAATTTCATACAGTGCCATCTATTTATTTTTATGCTTCAATATGATTAATTTGATGTCTTGAATGATGTTTTAAGATTGCACACTGTTGTAAACGATGGAAGCTATGCAGTACACGAATTTTCCTTCGTTTTTTCAACTGGTTCTTCCAAAGGTTCAGCGTTGGCAGCTTCGATTAACGGATCATGCGTGTATGCTACTCCTTTTAGAGATACCTGTGCTCCTCCACCCAATTGCCTTTTCCAAGTGAGTCAAAAAATATCATTAGATATTAATAATTACCGTAATTACCGTACAGCCATTGGAAGGACTAAACCCTTCCAATGGCTGGGCGAATACGAATAATATAGTGTGAAAATAAAAATGTTTCGTTGAATTTGGAAGGCCGTTGCTAGCAGTAAAATTCAAGAAGTGGTAGTCGCTAACTTCTGGGATGGACTTGTATGTGTTCAAACAACTGGGGAGTTGGCGTTCTTTAAGAACTGCAAAAGTTCACTGGGAAAAGTTGCAGTGGCTTCAAATAAATCTAATCCCGAAATAAATCTACTGGCATGTTACAATTGGATTTGGCCGAATAGTTCACAACTAGTTTGTATTTCTAATGGCAACTTACTCGTATTTGAGCTTTCAAATACTGATTTCCTCAATGAAGATATTTTAAACAGCATTCCAGATGCACACACGACCTTGTTTTTTGAGCTGAAAACAAGTTTATCTGTTCGAGCCAAATCCATTATTCCAATTTTTGCCAATGATTGTAAAGACACGAAATTTCTTGTCGTACAAAAAAGATGTGGTGCTATATTACTTCAAGAACTTTGTGTCATGCCTAACACACTTATGGGCCGACTACCCAATACTTTGCATCATTTCAAATATATGATGGTGTCACCGGAAGTATCAGAAAATTCCTTGATCGTGTTGGGTCTTGATCCTCTCACCAGACAACTGCATGCCTTGCACAAAGGCTTCCCCTGCAAAATTTTAAATGATTGCAGATCTATTGAAACATTTAAGCATTATTTACTTGCCACAACTGTTCAAGGATCATTGGAAGTTATTGAATTAAAAGATATTCTGAATACAGTCAAGGAAAGTGGAGCCCATGTGGATAGTTTGTCCAAGTATTCTCGCAAGGTTGAGAAAGGGTCGGTTATTGTGAATTGCTGCTGGAATAGAATACTAGAGCCGTCACTCACCTTAGAGATAATACCACGAGGAAATCTTGAAACTGTGTCACCACGTCCGCTTATGATTTCGTCAATTGATATTCTGTTGAGGGATAGGAAATACAACGAAGTAATGATTGCTATGAGGAGACATCGTTTGGATTTTAATGTTTTAGCAAATCAGTTAAAACTTCTGGTACGTGAAGAGGCTCAGAACGAAAAGGAATTGGAGACCATTCTCAAGGAAAAGTTAAATGCAATTTTAGAAGATGTACAAGATTCGCACACTCTGGTTCTAATGGTAACAGAATTAAGTGCGGAGCACGGTGATTGTGTGAAGTACATGAAAGACATATTGCACGAGAAGATGAAAGTGATTTCGAACCATGAGGATATCGACATTGTGACAAGAATTGTAAATCCGTATTTAGCTGTTATGGCCAAAATGAATCTGTACAAAGAGGCCTTGAAGTCCCCACTGATTGCAGTTCATAACTTAAGTCGAGAAGTTGTTAAAGCTCGTGTAAAATTTTTGGGGTAAGGTTTTGTTTTTATTTTCCTTTAACTGCATTTGATTCAACACCGTTTGTAGCATGCATACATTTTAAGTGCATTTATTTTATTAGCAATATTGTTGTTTTAACTTTTTATAACGTTGTATGTATTTTTGTAATTTTAGATTTTACTGTGACAATCCAGAAATTTTGTACGAATCTGCCTTGGGCACTTATGATTTAAATCTCACATCTCTCGTAGCAGACTGCTTGAATAAGGATCCCAAAGAGTATTTGCCGATTCTTGGGGAATACAAAAGTTTCAGCGACACAAAGCTCAAATTCTCTATTGACAATAAATTAAAGAGGTACTCGAAAGCAGTGTTGAGTCTACTGGAACTACCAGAAACCACAGACGAGGAGATCTTAAAATACACCGAACGTCATCGGGTTCATCAGGTAGTAATCAAATATCTTGAAGACAGTTTAGCGGTTGAAAACAAAAATGAAACTGAAGAGGATCGCTCAAAGCGGCAGAGATTACTGAAGCAAACTTATTGCTCATACGGAAAGTTATTTGAAGAGGAACGTAAGCTGGTAGAAGCTGCTATTTGTTATTCACATCCCAGAGGGGATAATTTTGAAAAATGCTTTGACTGTTATGGCAAATCGGGAAAATGGACGGCAGCGGTTCATGCAGCGAAGTTGGCTGGACTTAATGATGATTCGGTTGATTTGTGGCTAAAACTTGTTAAATACTTGGATAATTTGAAGGTCAGTGTCTAATACTTCATGACTTCGTATAGGTCTAAATTGCTTTTGCTTTACATTGGAGTTACATATTAGTTTTGATGCTATTAATTAAAAAAATATTGAAAGTATTTTGCTCCTCCACAGGATTATGAGGCGGCTGGTCATATTATGGAGTATCATGTGAAAGACGAGGTTGAGGCGTTCAAGTTTTATATTCAAGCTAGAAGCTGGGAAAAGGCGTCTAGACTTGTGGATGTTGGCCACGATTATTTGTTTAAAGTCAAATACCTTGAAGAACTAGAAGGTTACGCTGATACACTGCAAGAAAATTGTTGCTCTATTAAAGAAGAAATAAAGCGTTATGTTACTCGATTGAGAATTGTTAAAGCCATAAAAGAGCAAATGGCGTTAGATGGTAACTTGGTCGATAATGACAATTTCTCTGATACTGAAAGCGTGTCAACTACTAGTTCTGTCAGGAGTTCCGGAGTTTCGTCCTCTTTACAGTCTGGGTAAATTTATTATTGAATGCCCCGTTTTTATGGCACAACTAATTTGAGTGAATTTCATTATATCCATTCATAATTAAAATTTATTTTGTAGCAAGACATACAGATCGGGAAAGAATTTGAGAAAGCTAAAAAGAAAAGTGTTTTCTGTAAAAGAAGGTTCGCGTTTCGAAGACATTGGCATACAGGTACATTTGTGGGACACTTGTCAGCGTATTCAGATGGAAATGAAATCTGAAGTTGAATCAATTATTCCTGCACTATGGACCGAACGGAAGGATGCGCGAGCTCAGCATTTGATCACAAGTTTCGACAGTTTACTTAAAGAAGCTGATGACTGTGTAAAGGAAGTATGGGCTACGGTCCAGCCACAACAGGAATTTCTGGGTGAGTCCGAAGAACTATTTCAGAATTTCAAATTTAACGAAAATCTTTTCGCTTGGTTTACAGTTTGACACACATTTGCTATTATAACCTTGTGCAATAGCAGTATGTAATTAGTATCATGGGAATCTCATAAATTCCACAATCTTGTGATGGGATACATATCGTAGGTAGTCGGTGAAAAGGTAAAATGTCGCCTATCCACTTAAATCCCATTAAAAACAATAGGAGTAAGCAACATTTTGCCACTTCATCAACGATATGTGTAATGAAACCCACATTTGTATTGTCTTTTTCGTCGTGATCTTAATAATTGTATTATTGTTTGATTCCTTAGAACTGAAATATTGCGTTCCTCCTGTTGGATGGTCTCCGACATGGGATAAATGCTCTGTTATTGCTGCAACGACATCCGATACATGATTATTGACTTGGACTTCCTGAACTATACATACTGCTGAATGATCGGCTATTTTACAGAATGTACAATTTCGCATTTAAGATACATTTTTCAACATTTTAAGATGTTGTATAAACAACGCCGGGGCAATCGAGTATTTATACCCACGAATTCGAAATTAATTTGTACATTTTTGTGGTTCACGTTCTCACTTTTGGCGCATTTTATCGCAAGGTGACTTTCACATCTACGATGTATGTAAAAATTGAGTCGAAAATGACGTCTTAGGATTGAATATATTTATGAAATAAATACACAGTTCTTTTTATTTCGGTTATTTATAGCTCTGAAAAATGATTTGTACATTTTTGCTATGAGAGTGCACATTAAATAAAACATTTTGGTTTCGGAGTCTGTTATAATTTGAGTTCATTAGAACCAAGTTTTTTCTACCTATGCTCGATAATCACATTGACAATTTTCATTCGTGCACAAGATCAAAGGCATATTTCCTAGTCCACTCTCTTGCGATCTCGTTAAAGGCCAATTTATCCCTCATAAATTCTTTGCAAATGAATGATTCTGCACATGCTTCTATGTCAGGATTCGTTAACAGAATGTTAATAGCAATCATTGCTGAGAGTAATGTTGTTCCGGATGTCCAAAACTTTGGATCAAAGAAATCACAACTGATATCTCCGTGCCGAGAAACATTGGGATGAAAAATTTTAGTAAGGAATCGAACGATAGGTCGTTTGAATGGGTACCTGCAAATTCGGAATGCATTGTGTTCTCTTCCTATCAACGTATGAAAAATACAGTAATTTATGTACATATAGATTTTAAAACGAGAAACTTACCCTTTTGGAATCTTTACATTAATATAAAACATTCCCCCCTTGTATGGACTCATGTGTGATCCCTTTAATCGAATTATTAAGTTGTATTTCGAATTGTCAGCTGCTACAACTAACACATCGTTACCCCCATGTAGGTTTAAGGCTAGATACATATACAAAAATTGCATGTATTATAAATTTGATCGCTTAATTTAATACAAGAAATAGAAAAAGTTACCTACACGTTTTTTTATATTAAAAGTCAAATCATTTAAGCTTGATTTTTATTTAAAATATGTTATTTGTTATTCAACGTAGCACTATATTATAATAAGTACACTCTCCGAAATCAACCCATCTCTTACCCATCTTACGATGAGTAATGAGTAAGAGATTTGGAAAATAGGATTATCTTTTTCGTTGATAAGATGAGTAAGAGATGAGTAGGAGATGAGTTAAAAGGAGTAAAGATGAGTAAGAGATAGGTAAGAGATGTCTTAAAAATCATCT
>JAAXYX010005331.1:0-11033 GCA_036851915.1 Ptenothrix huangshanensis | reverse complement strand
GTCTCCAAATACAGCCTGTCTCTTATGATTCCTTTTTTACATTGCCGTGTTACTGCAGACATAAATACAACTTCTAGCTAATAATAACATGAAAAGCTGCTAATTCTATCTATAATGTTAAATTTCCTTATTAAAATTGTGCACTATTTCTTTAGGACAGGTAATTTATCGCCATATGTATCAGACACAACTGTATCTTTTATTCGTGATACTAATTATCAGTACTAATATGCACATTTGCTTATTTAAATAATATTGAATATTAGTTAAAATGGAAAATTTTGCATTTAAGGTAAAGGAAAGACATTTCCTTTGTGCTTAATGGTAATTAGCATTAATGAACGTTGAATTTGAAAAATGGATTTGGTTATTATATATACTTCACTCACTCAGTCATTGCTCTTACCTAACGGCAGGATTTTAGTTCGAATTAGATTCAAACAAGGTTTTTTTTTAAAATTTACTATCAATTTTACCGTAATTTATACTGAGTAATAAAGATTTATAATTAATTAGGATGCTTTTCTAGCGCATATTTGCATGCTTGGTAATAAGAGTTGAAGTAGTTCATTAAAACACTCCATTATTTTGAAATAATTAACATGTATTTTTAGGACATACATGCATAGGTAGTTGGTAAGGAGAACCTGCCTCTAAAGACAGCCGGTCTCCAAAGGTAGCCGGGGAGGGGCGTCAATATTTACTTACAATGATAGCTGGGTCTCGTATTTGAAGTTACACGGTACATATTATTCGACCGTAAAACTACTTAAATACCTGAATCTGACTTGCGAAAAAATAGAGTTAGCAGTTTACCATAAGTTTACGATCATCCAAATCCAGTGAAATTTCTTCGTTTGTAAAGCCAGACATATCAACTTTAGCTCGGTATGCCTGAGCTGTAGCCTCGTTTTTGTTCGACGCCGCGGCATCTGACGTCTGTAGTGTAGCTAACTGCTTTCGCATTTTATTGAGCTTAAGACCTGAAAGCCCTTCTGTTTTAGATACAACAGGCCGACGAGGTTTCTCGTCTGTGATATCTCTTGGCGTCACCCAAGGTTCTATTTTCCTATTTGTAAGACAAGAACCAGACAAAACGTTAGTAAGCTACTTAGGCATAGGCATTTGGTTGAATTCATTTAGAATTAATTTAGTATATTATCAAAAGAATTCTAAGATCACAAAAACAAAGCACAGGATTTGTGTACAGTGAATAGAAATAAAGGGAACCTACCGAGAGACATTAACCATCTCTGGACGAGGAGAACTGGGACTCGTAGCACTCGCATTCCCATTATTAGGGAGAACGGTAGCAGATCGCGACGAGAGCATTTTTTTATTTATATCATCCTTACTTGCACTTTCAGCTTTTTTCATTAAAGCAAAACTACGAGTCAAATTATTTAGGTTACTTGAAGCTCCATTTGGAGCCATTAGTGACTTGGGAATGAGGTTTACACGCTTATTTATTATATCTTCCTTTTTGCGCCGATTGAGCTGATCGCACATTCTGCCGATATGCTCTTTCATTTCAGGTGTTTTCAGAAGATACGATTTTGCTGGATGTAAATGACCTAGGCAAATGTTTCAACAAAACAAAGTGGATTTTAAACAGTTGTAACACAATATTTTGGTCTGAAACAAATAGATATGATTGTAAAGGGAAATGAATGACATTTAGGTACTCTAGCATGTAGATACTACCTTGGCTGACTAGATCATGAACGACCATGTCAAGGGTGTAATTTATTCTAGCATCCCGATCATCTTTTTCTTTGACTGGTTTGGCAGGAGTGGGACCTTCTCGCTTCCCTAGTTTGTCGTTACGCTTGTCTTTAGTTTGTGGTCTTAAAGTTCCAGATGCTGCAGCGCTCATCTTGGTCTAGATCTGTGGTCTATATCTATACTCGATTTTCTGAAGTTCTTCAATTTTTAAACCAGAAAACCAGTAGTACAAAATAGCTAGTCACAGACCGGGATGTCGGAATCTGGAGAGGAGGACGAGGACCTCAAGCTTGAGTTTAGCACCGTTTATATAGCAGTGACTGTGTACTGCCATATAATTCAAATCAAAAAACAATCGAATTTGTATTATATTGGCATTTCCGCAGTTCGTTTTATCACTAGAAAATATAGTTTTTCTAGGAAAATATATTGGTTGTTGTTCAGAGTCACAATCAGACAATCCATTCTCATTCTCGTAGCCCAATCAAGGTCATAATCGCAACCTGTCGTCGTCGTCGTGTGACATTTTGACATTTTCATTTATTGTCACAGAACGTCAGTACGGCTTGGGTATGACTCGTTGGACCGTGGCTCAACTCGTCGGTATAAATGGCATTTATGCTCGTTTCGTCGGAAGTTAAACTCATCACTCACCGTAATAGGTTGTTTCGTGAGGAGCTCGACTCTTTGATTCAATATAATTACGTATTCTTCGGAAGTTGATGTTTGAGTTCAATAAGTCTATCTATATACATCCGTTTTGCCGTTTGAGTAATCCCGAACCTTACCTGAGGTAAAGTATCTCCGACGATGAAAGCTAAGGTTTTCCGCATCGACGGCTCCTCCGTAGACAGATCAAACCTTTGTTGCTTTCACCACTGGAGAAACCCATACTGTCCGACTACCTTACGGTCCCCCGCCCAAATCCCCCAGCTAACCTACCGTAATCAATTACGGTAGGTTGGCAACGTAAGCTCCCGACGAATTGAGTTGCAGACGAGTTGCGTCGATACCGTCACCTTCAGTACGAGTACAGAATGAGTTATATTGTATAACTAACTTAAAAAAACAAAGATGATGCAACAAAAGGGTGCTATGCTTACACTACTAAGCTAACTGAGACACTAATGGAACCTAATAATTAAACTATCAGATGTTACCTTTCTACGCGAAGATGAAGTAGGTGATAAAGCTAATCGTTATCGAATATCGAATCTCTTAAAAAGTATCAAGTCATTTCTTGCGTATTTGTGACAAGAATTTAATTAGATATTTTGATTTGATTAAGGTATATAGTTATAGTTAATATAACTGAGTGAAGTGGTCATCTTCTTCAATCCAAAGCAACTCACTAAGTTGCATACTTTTCTGGCAATTATTATTGACACAATTTGCGGACGGACTAGATATGTAGGTTGTATTAAAACTAATTAAAATTAAGCCTTATCTGAGCCTATCTATTTTACAAGCTACAATAACTACTTACGACTGAATGCATAAAAGCATTCAATCAATTATGAAAAATTCATTAGAAATTCATTATTAATTATTATTGTTAAATAATTAACAGATTAATAGGCATCATCATCAAACCGTGAATCACTTCCCTAAAGTAACTATTATTGAAACTAAGTTAAAAATCTGTACTCAATCTGTCATGATTATTTTTTGTTTTGATAAAAGTTAGTGTAAGCTAAGAGCAACGAACAGAAAAAATAAAATTCGTTGTTGATAATTTTTTATTAATTGATTTCAAATTCAACAAATTTGATACAGATACATTGATTTTTTAATTACACTTCGTTGTTAAAGCAATAAAATACTTAATTAGGGTAAAAACGTTTCCAATAAAAAGTAACAATATTACAACCACTACGACATAGCAAATACAGTAGAGGTCCTCAATATCTTGCTACTACTGCTACGGTAGTAGCAAGATCAAGGTAGTTAGACCTAACTCACCTAACCTACCTTGAGCAAGATATTGAGGACATCTAACAATTTATTGCTGGACAGGAGTTTTACTCCTGTCCATTAATTTTTTCGCAAAGGGGTATTACTCTATTAAGTAAATGTCATTCAATCCACAAAACAGAAAGAAGAATGCAACAACAACTGAAAACTACTATACTAAAACTAAAACTAATTTAATAACATTAACATAATATTATGCTCAAATCACAATATTCTCAACTCGTTTAAATTACAGTATTTTTGATCAACATTTATTCACTTATTCTCATATCAACGAAGAGCACCACACAGAACTTAGTAAAACAAGGATACAAACAAACGCGAACCATGAATCATGTCACAATCAATTTTGACTGATACAAATACTTGACTAAGAAAGGTGAATTTTAATTTGAAGAGCCTACTACCTCCACGCTTGTTCCAACTGTTTCCTTGCCGAAAATCGTTTTGTAATGTATGCACCCGCAACCAGCGCAGCAAGTACAACCGTGATAAACCAATGGTCAAAATCATCTTTAAGAACATCGAAAGTTTTTGAAGGCGTTACGCGAGTGTAAAACAGATCTGCAAATAGTTCCAAAGCATCACAGTTAATATGAATTACGAAGAAATAAATACCTTACTTAACTTATTGTTAGCTTCCATAAATGTAGTTAAAACATATATTATGTAGCTTTAAAACAACGCTAAATAAATGTCGCAGTTGAAGAGCAAAAAGACATTATGCCCTTTATGAGCAACGACGATACGAATAAGGAAGTTAATACAAATTTTTGCACTTACCAAGTCCATGCACTAATACTAAGCACGTGGATTCCAAACGAGTTGGCCAAGTTTTGATTCCTTCAACTCGTTTAACACTTTGGTTATAATTAATTATCATTTCAGCGGGAACAGGCAATTCAGGAATGTATGGCATTGAAATAATAACTCCATCCTCATCGTGAACTTGCTGAACGTAATGCTGCTGACTAAGACGTGGCTGCAGTATCATTTTGGGCAATTCTAGAACGGCTCCGCTGGGTAAAGCTATAAGCACGTCCTTATTGGTAATACCCTTTTCGGTACGAGTATGAGCCATGTATTGAATTCCTGTAGGAAATACATAAGCTTGCTTCACGACGATGGGTTGGATGGACGGGGTAGCAAACGATGAAAAAGCTTTAAAGGCCACAAACAATTGTTTAATAATTAAAACATAGTAAGCTATGTAATGTGGTATGCCATGTGTAAAACAAAACTATACATACTTCAACTAAATTCTTTCTTACCACTTGAATTGCTTTGGCTTTGCCCTTCATAGAGTTCAATTGAATTTATTTCATATCGCCTCGATTTTTCATTGAATAGTGAATAAACGATCCAGTGCTCCGAATGCACAACGTGAACAGGGCCACGGGATTTTTTGTGCCATAACGAGTGAATGACGGTTCCTATTACAATCATTAATTCAGATTACGATATTATATTTGTACATGCGCCTGAAAGATACCTTCTGTATTCTTACATACAAAAGACAGGAATAGCATGAGAAATTTAATGCTACCTGATACTGCATCAATTAGAAATACGTTGATATTTCCTGCTTCTTGCTCCGAAGTAACGACGACAATAAGATTGGGGTTCATATATTTGTATGAAACAGAACGATCCGGAAGAACCCTACCCTGAGAATGAACTCTTTCTCCTAAAAGTTTTCCATGTACTCCTATCAATTCACCATTTCCGAGGCTTAGTTCCCAGAGTAATCTTCCCTGTAGTTTCTGAATTTTGTTAAAAAATATATATTTATTATTTACACAACTATCAAACCATCAAAAGTTCGTATATAAATTGCAACTGACCAGTTAGTTCAATGAAACATATGTACATAGGTATATAAATGAATCTAACCGAATTTTTCGAAGTAGGTCGAATACTGTATCCTTGGAGAGTAGATGGAGTTCCTTTTTTAGCCAAAAAGAAATAAGAATTGACAACTTGAGGAATACTTGGGGGATACGAATGTATAATGTTATTAACGTCCATCATCAGAATAGGCTTCAAAAATTTTGTTTCTTCTGTTCCGTGTAAGAGCATCTGAGTTTGTAAAATGGGTGGATACGTCTGTGGTTGATCTAAAGGTTTTCCATCGACAGGATTGAACTGGTAAAGTATTGTTGTTTCAGTAGCAGAGTTCGAGCTTCGATAAATTACACTTGCATAAGGTTGAAGTGGTGCGAATTTCGCGGGACGCTGGATGTACAGAAACACAGTTGATTCCTTAAGGAGCGAAAAATCTGGAAGCAAGAAGGAATACAATATGGATCCTGTGGTGCTGTCCATTCCCACAACCTTTTAAGAAAAAGAAAACAGTAAATTTAAATAGCAGCTTCACTGTCTGTAAAAGTATAATAATAACAGCAACAGCCTTTTTGAGTTTACTTGAATATTTTACATACTACATACATAAGTACGTACTGCATTTTGAATTCAAATTTACCTTCCCAACAGAAGACACTAGAACAATTATTTTACGAAGACCAAACCTATCTTGAGCTGAAGCATACAAACTTTCACCAAACACAAGAGACTCAACTTCATACTTTATTCTTGATACGAAAGCTGTAAATACGTCCAATTGAGCCATATACGGGTTCCAACTGGGACCTATTTCACTTGGGTAGTCCACCATTTCCACCGCAAGAACGGAACCTAATGCTTCTTGCCGAGTCCATTCGATGGGTACCGACAGCTTATTTGATGTACTTTTGGTATCAATTTTCGTTCCAAACAACAGTTCATCTTTGGTGAAACCAACAAACCCACAACGCGAACTGACACAGAAACCCTTTGAAATTTGCAACGAAGCAATAGGCATACTGCTTCGAACTTTAAGTTCCTGAGCAGGAAGCTTTTCAAGATTCTTTCCGAAAACTTCCACAAGAATTTCCTGAGGCGTTTGAAGACTTGTAATAAACAATACAGGTTCATCATCTAAGTCACCCTGGGACAAACGAACGTATTTGGAAGTAGAACGATAAGCCACTTGCATCAACTCAGGTCCACTCCTGTGGGAATAAAGTCAACAAATAAAAGGACAATAGTTTTCCACTTTCTACATTTTTTTAAAATATCCCAGCAACCATACTGGATATTACTGATACACCAGGCTACAACATGTATTAATTTATTACTCGATATATTTTCAACTAGAAGATGGTACATACTTTATCCTAAACCCAATAAGTTGAAAATGAAAATAGGTACATGTCTGGAGAGTATACAAGGGTTTCATGTTTTATTGACACGACTTTTTATGTCGCTGAAGTTAGTTCAAGTTTCAACAACAATATTCTTCCTCAGATTGCCTTTATTGAACGATAACTATTACCGTAAAACTTGAAATAAGAGCCCGGGCTCTTACTGTAAATATTTAATTTTCTGCCCGGCCATCGTAATGCTTAAGCATAGGCTTTGACCCGGCTATCTTTCGAGGCAGGCTCTTATATCAAGTTTTACGGTATTTAAGTGAAAAATGTACTCACTTTTGGTTTTCGAGAAGGTGAAATATTTGAACAGTTTTGTCTCCCACTAAAGTAACACACGGTATTTCCCCTGGTCCACTTGTGCTGACTTCTTTTACTTCAAACCCATCATCAAGTTTTTTTCGAGAAACTGATCCTTCTACAAGATCAACGATTGCTACCATATCCTTATGGGCACACACCAAGAATCGAGACACAGTAGCACAAGATCCTTGCTCTGGTAATCCAATGTTGACCTTCCTAGTTGAAGACTGTCTAGCAGTTGAAGAATCTGTAGATTCGCCTTCCAGCGAAATTGTGGTTATACTGACCTCAGGAAATTTTGCTTCTGTATTTACAAGGTAAGCATTGGAACCCAATTGGGTTGCATGTGTCATCTGTAACGGATAGGCCCATTCGTCAACGCTAACTCCTGTTGCAGTTTCGAATGTACGAACTTTGACATAATCTTCATAACTGGATACTGCAACAAGCAGTTTCTTTTCAAGGTTTCCTAAATACTTCAGCTCCCCATTTGACTCAAGCACAACGCGGTATAAAATGACACCTATGTACAAAAAACAACTGTTATTGAAATTTCGTAATTTCGTGAATTTTCGTAATATCCTACACTTTAGTTAATACTAGCAAAATGTAAAGATAAGCTGTGCGATATGCTTTCAGTCCAATAAATGACTGACTTGGAAATATAGAAGTAAACCTAAATAATAATAAAAAATAACTTCTGTCTGATAAATCTAAATTAAAAGAGAAACTTATGCGTTACAAAGATCGAAAAAAAACTGAAAACAGTACCGGTGTTTGAACTAACAGCTCCAATCACATTATTTTTGGCTCCTATCAAAATTCGTTTGGGTTGGCTTGCATCGTTCAGGATAAAATTAACATGACCGAAGTATTTTTGATGCCTGAAATGATGAAAAAAAAATGAGACAAAACGTTGTTGCATGCTTCAAAAACGTGAAATATAACGCCATCAATATTCGTCTTTAGGAATAAATCGCTTACCAATCGAAATTACCTACTTGGTCTTCATACAAACAATTAGATGATGCGATGGAATAAAATAACACAAACAGAAGAGCATAGAAGTGCTTGAAATTAACTGAGACATTCATCATGCTCACGTCTAGTAATTCTGATTATTTCTTTCCTTTAAGATCCGATAATTCATACACACCAATCGATACTGAACTAATTATTGATTATTAACTGATTAGTCATATGCACTATCATATACTCTACACAAATATAACAACGAAACAACATACAACATAAATGGAGGACAGATAAACGATCAATTTACAAAATCTAAATAACAGTTATTAGGCAACGACAAACGAGAAATATCCTTCCGCGTTACAAAAATTCAGTGCAATTTATTTTCCGGTTAAACTAAAGATAACCTAAATGCCTTTTTCCCTAAGCGAGATGTCTTGCAATTTGAATGGCGAGCGTCAACTCGTCAGGATTAGATGGCAATAATTTCTGTTAAATTAAAGTTCTCGTGCACTATGCACAGAGGACCGAGCCGAGTAGCCGAGCAGAGTAATGTTTAGTTTTAGAATAGGCAGTAACACCACTCACTATGATTATTTGCTTTGCTAGTGCTAGGTCGAATAATCGAATGAATGTATGAATGTACATTTCTTTGGGCTTTAAGTATTTAAGTTTAACCCACAGTGGTCTTGCACATTCGAATTTTTGCAACTTTTTTCCTCCAACTCCGACGTATAGACGTAGCGTAGTCGCATCGTTTAGGGAGCGTCTTGCATGTTTTTGCAACTGGAGACCGCACTCTGCATCTAGTGCACTATCTCTGTCTCCGTGCTTCTTCCAATTCCCATACGTTTAACGTATCACCAAGGAAACGTTGAAATTTTAGTTTCGTCAATAAAAATGACTATTTACATGTATTCATGCCTAAATTTTAGCTTTGAAATTATTGCGACGTAATATTTCAGCCTCCCCAAGGAATTAATTTCGGACATAACTCCAAAAGAGTTTCGTGATTCGTTTTTGAGGCACTTTGAGAATACTTAAATTACCTCATTGGGTTTATTCGACCTGCCCTGGTCATATTATCATCATCATCATCGTCATAGATCATTCATAATTCATTATCATAATAATATAACGTCGCACTGTTCTATTGTGCTCGTGGGAAGGGGAGGGCAAGGTAAGTTGAACTTATTAAAACTAAAATATCCGACCCGACCGATGGGGTCGGGTCACCATCCACTGTTAGACTATGACCTTTGATGCATGAGATACTAGTTTGATCTTAATAAAGATCCAGTTCTCTAATCCACTAATTAATGACTCAATTTTTAGCAGGCCTAATCGCAATTCACCAATCTAAGCACAATACCTATAAGAAATCACAATTACAAATATAAACCCAAGTAACAAATACCGACACGTTTGGCTTGCCTTTCATTTCAAGTTTGTGCAGGAAGTATTTGTATAGACAATGGGAGAAGGCTGGAATCCGTCAACCGGGTACGCCTGGGGTTGTACCACTCCGGTGGGATGGGTACCTTACCCCAAAGAAATACCCCGCCGTCATCCTCTTTTGGATGCTGTAGGGAGGATTGATGACCCATGTGCACGTCCGGCCTACGATGCACCGGAGTACAAGTAATTTAAGAAACGCTAAAATTGTTTACAAATTAAATCTCGAAATTAATCTTCTATAATTAGGTACTATGGTGCCAAAAAATTTTGAAGTTGGTTGTTTTTACCTATCCAGCCCCACTCCAAAGTTTAAACCACCAAGGGAAGGGTATCCAAATAGCATGTGTGACTTAAAGGATTACAAAGATGCTGGGGAAGAGAGCATTCAGGATAAGGTATTGGCGAACATTCATATTGCATCGGGAACCCCCCAAGAGATTTCTTTGCAACTTGAACCTTGCGTGAACGTACCAACAGAGTAAGATATAGTGATATAGAATTGTTGCTTTTAATTTTAAAGGTTAAATTACTTTTTTCCATTTGCCCTTGGCTATTGGCTTTGCCCCTTCATCCACGTATGACGTACACAATTACGTTGAATATGAAATGTTTCAATTCGCAGAAAGACTGAGCCTCCTTCGCTTCAAGATTGTTGCGAGGATGCTCGGGAGCTCGATACTTTGAAGAGAAAAGTTGACGATATCATTGGACCCCACGAAGATATGGAAGTAGGAATGAGAAAATGGGCTTATTGTATGTCTCCTTGTCAAGCCCGTTTACCACCATACCCTTGTAAAGGCGTCATCAGGTAAATCAAACTAGGTACAAGAATATCGTTATTTCTCGAATAGTGTACGCGTATGTATTTCACGGAATGAACTAATCACAAATACATATTCCTTAATGATGCTCTTCATTTCCAGTCCTCCAAGTAAGGCATGGCTACAACTCGATGAAAAAACAAAGTGCAAACCGTCTGCGCTTTCCAACCAACCGCCTGGGGAAGATGATGATAAGCCGCTCACAGGAAGGGAATTTGTGGAAGGAAAACGAACTTGCGACTTATATCCCATTGCTGAAAATCTGCCCACACGATTCAACAATCCGGAATGGTTTAAGGTGCTACGCGATCCATACGATGTCGAAATTTTTTTTTCTTCATTTCTTCCAAAACTTATTTATAGAATGATATTTTATGATTTTCAACTGTAGGGATATGGATGTGAGCGGCCAGGTCATCCTTTTTATTTGACCACAGGTGTTGATTACGGCCGTTTTCCTCCAACAGCCCACACAATGACTCAAGTTTTCTTCCCGAGGAACTGTAAGTTTACAGATCATTTAGGAAGG
>JAAXYX010005330.1:0-11034 GCA_036851915.1 Ptenothrix huangshanensis | reverse complement strand
CAAAGTCAAAGTCAAACTTCAAGTCAGAGCAAAGTATAAGCGACCAAGTAAGAGTATAGAGAAGAGGAATAGGACCAACCATAACCATCGCATTGAAATCACATCACCTCTCATCATCACACCGGCTCCACCACTTTACTACTTTTGACTCTGACTTTCTGAATCATCTCTCCTGCTCCAACTCTTCTGCTCGAACCAACGGCAACGGCCAAGTCAGAACCAAAACCAAAACCAAAGCCAAAACCAACATACCAACTAAACTAATCATTATATGTAGGTAGGTAAGTACTTGACTGACGGTGGGCCATCATCACACCGTATTGATATATAGATACTTAATCCACCTACCAACCTACCCATACCTACCTACCTTAGGTAGGTTTTCATCTCCTGATTGTTGTGTGGGGATAAAAGCGAGCCAGTCATGTCAGAATAAAAGTAAATCACTGCTGAACTCAATTGAATGTGATAGATATAAATCTCCTGCACTTATCATCTTTCTATATGTCTGTCTAATGTCTACCTGTTCTCTTCTCTTCTGTATGTCTGCAGGTCCTACATTCAGTTTCCTACAAACTCAACTTCACTCCCTTCATCATTCATCCATCTCAGACTCACACTGCTAGGGACAAGATACCAGGTCCACGACCAAGACCAAGACCAAGACCAAGACCAGGATTTTCACTGATTTCTGTATACAAAAGATGCGGATAGATATCAAAGGCCACGATGTCGACAATTGCGTCGGAGCAAGAACCTACAACACATAGGGTTTCGTATTTCCATGAGCTATTTAAAAATTTGATGGATTACATTTGATTGCTTTTATACTTCTCACTCACAACCACAACCTACCGAGCCACCTTACCTAGATTTGAGTACCTAATTCAGGATTTTTCAACAGAAACGTCTGGGCTATGGCATAACATGAGAAATGGAATATAATATGGAAAAGTTTGTTTTTTTTTCAACATAAAACTTTCATGACTTGCTCTCCTACAATGTCATCTGAACAGTACTGAGCTTCTAAGAACCAGTAAGAGCATCAGCTTGAGCATCAATATCAATAGATCTACATGTATATACAGCCAGCACAGTTAAAACACAAGGTTCACAAGACTATCATTCTTAATAATGCAATCAAATAGGTTTTATTTTCTTATCAACTATACTAATAATAATTAATTATAGAGTATGTACCTACCTACTTTATTTTATTTTATCTCATTTTTATTAGCCTACGAACTCACTTCTCGCTTCTTATAAATCTTGCAAGAATGCTGTGAGAATTAAGTGAGCAATTATTATTGTCCAACAGCTAAAGCAACATACCAAACACCCCAGTACCGAGCTGAACAAAGTTGTACAAACTACTTTTACACCATCGCTTCCATCATTATGCTATGGCTACAAATTATGGTTGTGATACACAACAATAAAATGGAAAGATATATTACCCATCCTTCAGGTAATGAGTGGAATGAAAATAAATTAAATACTACACATGTGAGCATTTACAGTTAAATTAGCATATTTAGAAATAGAATGAATTGCAATTATTATTTTATTTTTTTTAATTCATCCACAAAGTACCCAGTCAAGCCACCGACAAAGCTGTAAAGGATAGGACAGGACAGGGCAGACAGAGCAGACGAGAACAGGATAACCAGCAGTATAAAAGATTATACTTGATTGGTTGCAATTACAATTCAGCATGGAGTCCATGAGTCAAGAAAATTATCATGTAATTCAATTCAACTCAGAATCCAAGCCAAGTCATACAAATACAAAGTACACACGGTAGTCGGCTCCATAAAATTCTATTACCATTTGAATTACAGTACAGTAGTGGATTCTCTATTCTCTTTTGTACCATATCTATATAGCGTACACAGTACGTTATTGCCTTAGCCTTGCACCAAAGTCCTGTGTGCATTACACTACATATAATTATGTACATACTACACCTTATGACTATGTGACATTCAAAGTTTGATTTCTGATTTGCAGCAGGAGCCGGAGCAGCCGCGGCAGCAGCAGTAGCACACTTGTTCAGATATTAATCTCGATGAAATCTTCACCAATCTTTTACTATCCTGCAAAGATGATTATTATTTTCGTTCAAATCTCAACCAACGATCCTCCCTGTGCCAATGCTAATAGTCACATCCACCCATTCGACATTCAAACTTCATACTTGAACTCATACACGAAGAACGAACACAGGGGTAGGTACACACTTGGTTTTGGTTGACATTTAAATCCAATTATGAACACAGTATGGTTGAAAATTTAAATGAGTTAAAGGTACATAAAACAATCAATTTAGACTTTGCGGCAATGCGGTGAACTATAGAGAGAAAGAGAGAGAGAGAGGAATAGAAGAAATTCTTCTACCAGATACCATATTATAAACATTGCATCACGAACGAGGCTATCTAAATTTTACTACCTATCAATTATACAGGCTCAATTTAATACACGAACCATATATGAACAAAAACCATGATGATAGTGTATAATTGTACAATAATAATATGTGCTAATGTAAGGTGGTCATCCCTCGTACTAGGAATAGTCCAGTCAATCCCTATATTTGAAAAAGGTAGCCTGCTGTCCTGTCATATCCTCTTTAGTACCTATCAGTATGATCACAAGCGCATACAAATAGGGACTTGCATAATACCTACATATATATGCACAACCACGGCATTGTATTGATATGAAGTCAGTCAGTTTTAGGAGGATCATCATCCCATTGAACTTCAAAAGCTTGTGCTTGACTAATTTGTAAGACCAATGAACATTACAGCAATGAATATTAATGACTACCCTGCACACTATATACCACTACTTGTCTGGTAATAAAAACAAATATTAAATTTCAAAATATACACTTTACATTATTGAAAACTCATAAAAATTCATTGAAATCCTTATATAGTTTCAGCTGGAAATGCCGCCGACGCCGCCGTAACAGGACAGGACAGAGCAGAGAAGAGCAGAGCAGAGCAGTACAGTCTCCGTGTCAGTACAGATACAGTAAAAAAACCAGCATTATCTATATTATTGTAGGTATCCCTTCCCTAGGTATCCGCTCTCACTAAAAAGCAGTTGAGCAAATTATCCATAGCTTTTCTCAAGTACATAATGGCATCATTGAATAACCTACATACCTTAGGTAACCTATAATAATTCTTGAGTGAGGAACCAACAAAACCACCGACCGGCAGGCAGCGCATGCCGTTAAACAAAGTTGGTAAGCAACTCGGAATATGTAGACAATTCAGACAATTTACAATATTCAATAAGTTTACGAGTGGAAACAAAGTTTCGGAATCAAGCCAAGTCAAGCCAAGTCAAGTCAAGTCAGTGAAAGAACCAGAACCAGAACCAGAGCCAGAGCCAGAGCCAGGGACTGGCAATGGTGAAACATACCAAAACTAGCCCATAATACAGAAGAACCACAGCGGATGAGAGTAGAGCAGAGTACAATACTGTACCGGCGTTGGTGGTGATCGCTTGTCTTTGACTTTGGCTTATTTATACAGATACCTTCACTAAAAGTCCAAACATGTATAAACACGAGCTCTATTTCTCCTACTCGTATTCCCATTATATAATAAGAAGATTACCTACACCTATTTATGTGTTCCCCTATGTACGCGTCGCTGTGCTTGAGTAAACGTCAAAAGTATTTAATGAAGCAAAAAAAAATCTTGTTAAAAGACGATGGGGGTCCTAAAAGTGTTGGAGGAAACAGTACGACGATGTGATTCACATGCTTTCCTATATGTACATGGCACATGGACGAAGACGAAGACGAAGACGAAAAAGAAGAAGAAGAAGAAGAAGAAGAAAAGGAAGGCATGGCCAAGCATAACCTATGACAAGGAAAGTGAGTAGATAAGCAAATCATCCATGGCTCAACAGTACAGAATAAGCTGGATCTTCCATGGCATCGTGACATGGTATGGTAGCTAATCGGACTCTTGACTCTGCACTCTGACTCTGCCTTCATCGCTACCTGCATACCTACGGATCCTATACTCTGAGTAACCCTTTGAGAATTCCAGGGTCAATTTTAGTAGCATCTTTGAGAAAGCCTTCAACATTACTTTAAAAATTTATGCGCAATGAAAGAAAAATGACGGCAACTAAATACGTATGTAGCTACTTGCACAGGTGTGGGTGAGCAAGGAGTTCTGTTCGTATTAAAGCTAAATGCTTTTGCTTTTCTCTCTCTCTCTCTCTCTCTCTCTCTCTCTCTCGCTCTGTGTCTGTGTGTCTATCTGTGACTCTGTGTGTATGAACTCCCAACTCACTTATTGTATCGGAATTTATGTGGGTCCTGTCTATAAAGGAGCACATGTGTATGTGTAAAGTGTAAAGTGACTATTTGAACTAAACTTAAACTTCACTTCCTCACTCTCGCTCACTCACTCCCAGTCAGCCAAGTCAAGCCGAATCCACGGACACCGAGGCTTCTTTCTTTCTCCACTGGTGTATATATCTCTCTATATCTATCCTCTCTGTCGTAAAACATAGCATTGGATACACACATATATCCAGCACCTCTAAATGGCTACCTAAGTACAGATATCTGTATAGGAAGACACCGTTCTTAAAACTCTTCACAATCATAATTTCTGACCCTCATTTCATTTCCCATGACGTCTCCATAGTGTTCTTCGCTCCACGAATCTACGTTACGTTCAAAAACCATTCCATTTCCATTCAAGCCCGCGAGAACACCACACCACACCAGTGCCAGCACCAGCACCAGCACCAGCACCAGTACCAGCACCACCAGCACCAGGCCAAACTCTCAAGACTCTAAATGAGATTATGGTTACGCAGGGCAAGGTGCAATGGGCAATAGTGATGGCAACTTTGATGGCTCATGCCTCATACTCAAGTGTGACGGAAACGGTTATATATGAGACAAGTACAAGTAGACAATTCTCACCTATCATCATCAAGAACACATCGAATCCCATCAAAATAAATGAAAACAGTCAGTCTTAATCAGTTTCATATTTCCATTACGAACATTTTCTTTGAACGTTTTAACTTTCACACTACCTGCATGGACTCACGAACGATCACCAGCACTCTCTGCTTTGAGTGTTAGTATGACTAACGATAGGAGAGACTCCCCTGCAATTGCACATACATAGATGGGTAGGTACATGTGTGTGTATACTTATGTATCCAGTGTGTGTACAACTCCAACTCCAACCTTACGATGGACAGTAGACGATACCCAGAATTTATTTTTTACTGGAGGAACACATGCACACTCATAGGGATTCCGATTCCGATTCCGTTTCCGACGCGGGGTTACTTTCCACATATCTATGTACACCACTCCAAGCTTTTGATTTCGTTTGATAGTTTCCTTCTTTTATCAGTACGTCATCTCATCGTTTATCCGCATTACTGCATTTTATCATTATTGCCCATTTTTTCTACAGCATATTGAACATTTCCGTGCTCTCAAGTCTAAACAACGGTCATCCCATCACCATCACCACCAACCATCATATATTATGTAGAATACACCTATGTGTTGTGGTGGGAAAAAAATTCAATTCACAAGTAGCTCCACATGACTGTCTGTGTCTACTCATATATCATCACCTTCGACTATCCCGGGACTGTATACTCTTACCACTTACGTTAGTATACCTCATAATGATAAGCGTTAGTGTTAGTACAAGTTACACCGGAGTTCTGGTTCTGGCCCTGGCTCTGGCTCTGGCTTTGGCTCTGGCTTTGGTCTTCACTCACTGACTGACTGTGATCTGCTCACTTATTACAGACTTGAAACTTTTTTCTCTCGGCATTTTCTCATCTTTTCCGTAGACAAACATGATCAAATCAACTTTATCTTCAACTCAACGACTCACTACAGTCTACACATATTCCGTCCCGTCCGCATCTTTTTTTCTCTGCTTTCAACTCCAACTCCAACTCTAACGTCAACTACAACTCCAAGGAAGCAAATGCACCATCAATTCCAAGTGAAAACTTGTGAATTAAATAATATAAAATATACACAAAATCAAAATGTCATATAACCTGTTCAGGTGAACACTTTATGCTCCAAAGTTTCATCAAGTCAAAGCCATTAAACGAAACGAAATAAAAATTATTACCAAGTACGCACATGCTACTGTCTTGTCTTGTTCTGGCTTTACTTGCCTTCGTTTCTCCGTCTCGACTCGTCTCATTCACAGTACATACTCATGTAGCACTTTTGATTAGATCTTTTGAGGTAACTCAAGGGAACACACTGTGATCAGTCTAACCAACAGCTCAACTGCTTCACGAAAATATGACTAGGAGACGATAGCGTTATGTTATTACATTATCCATGCGATGCTTCTTCACAACATAGGTAATTTATTTATTTTTTCATTTTCCTCGTGTACGACAATTACTCAGAGTTTTTAGTGTAGACGCACAAGATCTTACTGATGAAGCTGTAATACCCCTCGAGATGATAAGTTTCCTAATAGTGTCTCAATATTATTATTGATTATACAAATTTATATTTTATTACAATTTCTATTTGATGAATCGAGCAAATTGTGTAAAGATTTGATGGTAATAAAAACAAATGAATGGAAAAAATCAATAAATAAAAATCAATGCGGACTTGTCCTCTCCTGTCTTGTCCTGTCCTGTCCTGTCCTGCCCCGTACTATCCTGTCCTATCCAGTTTTGTTGGCAGAACAGAAGAGAATGAGTAACTAGAATCGAAAACCAGAACCAGCCATCATATCGATATCAATTCATGACTTCATCACCACATGACACCACACCAGGATTATCAAGCTAGCAAAGTTTTCCCCTTTAAAGTTTAAATTAAAGAATGTCAAGATAAGGAATTATTGAAAAGATGTAGTGACAAAGAGCCGAGCCGAGCCGAGTTGAGTTGAGTTGAGTTGTGGTAGATTTGGATGGGATTGTTGGAGGTACACATTTGATTTTGACTCTGATCGTAAATAAAGACCACATTCATCTTCATCCACAAATCACACACCTATCTAGCTATTTTAAATACATACTTGTATAATTGCTCAGGTACCTATATCTCCAAGTAGCGATTTATTATGATTGCGTGGATCCTATTAGTATTAGTCACGGGTCAGCATGGGTAATGATAATTGTCGAGTTATTATTATTGCTATCAAGGTAAAAGAATGGAAAACGAAGGGGATTTTTACTCGGCAAGAGCATAAATAAAATTTCTACGTAAAATAAGAAGCTTACAATCACAATTAGTCAGGCTTTTCCTCATTTAGCTGTTAACACAACATGCAACACATTGTGGTTCAAAAAAGCGAGACAAGTTATGTTTCCATAAGTACTAAACATTTTTATTTTCTACACACCTTTATGCAACCAAATGTACTCACGTTTTGATTACCTAGTGGTGTGACTGACTGTGTCTGTCTCTGTCTCGCAGAATAATAATAATGCTTCTAACCATCCATTATTTTCTAGCAACTAGCTACGCTTTGCTACTTTATTCTTCTACAAGCTACTTAGAGTATTAGTATATATGCCTACCAACACCAATAAACACCAAACCAACACCAACACCAACACCAACACAAAAACCAAAGTCAAACTAACCTAGGTAGGTAGCTTAGTTTATGTAATGACCGTCACAGAAAGTCATTCTTCATTATCTCTAGAGAGCGGATTTGGATTTTATATAGACTTTAATTCAAGTGTATAACGCACTCATACATCTATAATAAAGATACTACAGTAACACCTTTGCAGAATATACTAATTTCGCAGTGAGAGCCTTGTGACAGAGGCTGTGCCGTACTTTGATTTTATTGCGACCCAAGTTTCTTTTATCATTATCCTCAAAATTATTATTCATCATAATCAAAAGCTGCTAAATCAAATCGCTGTTTTGTATGCACTCAACTGCCAACAGAAACCAGTGGCGGCGGCAACTACAACGGGTATTGGTTGGTGCTTTTGTGGAGTTGGACTTGGAATGGCTATGTATGATTGCTCTAGTAATTCAAGACTGCCTTATACACTCATTACACTACTCATTACTGAATTACGATCTTTCGGAACGATACAATTCGATAAGATTGCTACTTGTCGTTGTATTTGTGTTGTACTTTTCTCGTCTACTTGCAGGTGTGGGGTAGTTGTAAAATCTAAATGTGCAATAAATGAAGGTATACACATTAAATCGATCGCACGTACGAGATGAAAGCGAGTGCAAATAATATGTCAATACTGGGGGCATTTGATCTTGCCAACCCAATAATTATATCGTACCACATCACATCCATGCCTTTAGGATAGGAACGATGATAGCATCTAAAAACATTGTACAGTGCATGTAAAGGTACTCTATTACGGTGTAGTGCAGATGGTAGTGAAATCTTTCTAGCGCTAATTGCTTCCCATTTCTATTGCACTAAATCATTTACTCACTCACTCCACTCACTCACTCACTCGCACATATGCCTACTCGCTCAATCACTCAATCACACACTCGCATGGAAGGATGGATGGATGTAGGGACAAAAAATCCTTCTCAATCCCATCCCATCCCAAATCCCAATGCAATGCATGCACATTTTAAACGGAGACAATTAGTATTTTGCCCAGCTAAAATCCCTTGGTTGGTTAGTCCGTCACTTGGACTTGGCTCGTTTTCATTTTCGTGATTGTGCTCGTAGTCTTATTGCGTTGTCGTTGTTATTATATTGGTATTTGTCTTTTTGTTAGCTCAACTCAAGCCCTTTAACTTTACAAGTTTAAACGACAAGTAACTAATTAGTCAGCGATAGTTAGCATGAGCTTCGCCATCTTATTACAAGCTGCCATTATCATTAAAGGTATTATTATTATCATTATTAATGTGCAGGTACGGACACGTCGCATTGTTGAACCACACCACAGATCACTTCCGCACTGAATCACTGACGATGAGATGAGAAGTCTTTATGTGTATGTGTATGTGTGTGTGTGTGTCTGTTTTGTGCAGTGTTTGTGTGTTTGCCTTTGCGTGTTTATCATAAAAACTAAAAGCGATTAGTAGCTTTTATAAACACTTGTCATGACTTTGAATAACTATATTAGCCATTTGCCATTAGCCATTGCCATTTACGATTTAGCATTTTTTAACAAGCTGTACATCTTATAGCTGCAGTTAACATATTTTGAGATATATGTGTGCATAAGCAAGTAGGAGCATATATGTATGTATTATCTGTGCATAGGCAAGTGTTTGTTTATAAGGGGAAGAGAGCGTGCAAGAATACACGTGAATGAGTTAATTGTTGATATGTGTGCTGAATCTGAATCTGAATGCTTGCGTTCAGCGTTTAGCCGTTCAGTGTTGTTCGTAATTGGATATGCAGACTATCCATGGCCTCTAGCTCTGACTCTGGCTCCGACTCTGACACTAGGTACCATAGCACAGCATAGCATTTAGGTAGCCTAGGCTCCTCTTCTATTCTTTGTTTTGTTTTGCTTCGCACTTTGCAATTCAACAATCAACCGCTCTCTTAAGCTCTGTATTTATGAGACTTTATAGATATACCCATACATTTATAATACACTATAATCCTGACAATTAGATAAGCTTAAATTTCTAAATTACAATTTATTTTCTTGATGATTTCATACATGCACATACCTGACATTAACTATATAGAAGGGCTTACTACATTGCACTATTAGTAATTGTAAATCGTAAGGACGGTCCGTGTGCTATTTTTCATTAAATAAATACATTATTACTTTGTACCTGTAGGCCGTTTGTATAGGTACTTACATGCAATATACATACATAGATAATAACTGGCGGTGCTCTGTACATCAGTAGTATCTGAACAAACATTGCTATAACTTACATTGAAATTCCACTATAATTATATAAAATAACCTACTAATGTTGAGTAAAAGGAAGCTTAAATAATTACACTTTTTCCTTCGCATGGCGATCCTCCGATGAATTTTGATTTGGAATTTGCCTACTACATATTGTACATACATACCTAACGATAAGTACTCTCGTATCAGAGTTATGTAGGTACATATCCCTTGGTTTGCATCTTATGTTCGGTTGTTTGTTGCTGTAACACTGAGGACTGACTGAGATTCATTGTATTTGTAGGTGATTTGTAACTGATATCCGTACACAGAAACACAGACATCAAGTTACCTATTTCCCTCAATAATTCTACTAGTTACCCTTTCCTGACTTTGAATTTAAATTTGAATTATGTATGCTAGAGTGGTAGTGGTAGTGGTAGTGGTGGTGTTAGTGTTAGCAGTGGTGATGGTGGTAAATGGTGTGCTAGTTGTATGTATGCTCATACATACGTAGTTGTTCCTGCTATTATAATAATATTACCAATGCCAATCCAATACAGACACCCTGTACTGCACTCCAATGCAACCTGCTATTCCATTGTTGAACGTAAGAAGGAAAAAAATCGTTTGTCTGGATCACCATAACTTTTTTCCTTGTGATTATCTTCATTAGGCCGAATTAAGCTAGTCATAGATATCCTTATTACTCTTGCTTTGGTCGGCTGTCGGCTTGGCTTCCCTTGACTTGACTTTGGTTTTCGCTGTGACTTAGGCTTTGGCACGACTATCCATCCATCCATAGCTTCCTACATTTTTTCCCTTAATAACTTTCTTTATAGCCAGTTTTCTTCGAAGTGCAGGTGAAATATATTCTACCTACCTGCACTTTGTACTTTTGTATTTTTAATGAGTCGTTCGTTTTACTCGAATATGCGTCGTCTTCCAAAAACCACTGTACATGCAACAAACACTTATATGTATATATATGCAGCTAGCAGCATATATGGATTTACATGGAAAAATGGAAATGGCAGAGGGAAGTAGATCCTGGTAAATGATTTCTAATATCGTTACGAAATGTTTTTTCCAGACTTATCCGCAATTAAGAATATATGTCTTTTTAGTCTAGTCCTGGTAATGGTGATGATGCTGATGATGATGCTG
>JAAXYX010005328.1:0-11040 GCA_036851915.1 Ptenothrix huangshanensis | reverse complement strand
AATAATAATAAACAACATTTTGAGTTAAAAACGACTGAGTCATTTGGATCTAATACATTGTCACTAATTCAGTCTTCAGAATGCAAAACCTCGTAACTTTTAAAGCATGATCTCAACCTCAATACCTCAACACGGAAATGCATGCCCCTTGAATGAAAATTTGAAATCCAACTTGCATTGGCGTAATGAGATAATTTATTTTATAAAAGTTGATGGATTAAAAAATATTAAAGCCGGAAATATTTAATTTTGAGCTCCTTTTATAAATTATCTCATTACATTTATTTAACTTTAATTGTATAAGTCTATTTTTATCCATGGAAACATCGATTGTGGAGTTAAAGTTGTTGATGTAATTTAATCCTGGCCCCCGTTAAAACTTTTCTGATTTTTCCCGGTGTGACTTTACGCGCTACAATTTTTCATCTACCTTCCTTGCATTGGCGTTCTACTTTTTAAAATGTATGTTGTCACAGTTACCAGTAGTCTAACAGTCTAATTTCTTGCACTTAAAATAATCTATAAGTTGCTACGGCTACAGTACCGGAAGCAAAAAAGTGCCTCCACCCTATTTTTTTTTCAAAAGTTCTCACATGGGCCTATCTTGTTAAAACAAACGAAATCCAGCCTACCTTGCTCACAAACTACAATTTTTGAGAAAGAAAAATTTGCCACCAAAAAATAATTGCATTATGTTGTTTGTTTATTTGTTTGATTCACTATTGACTGCAGTCGCCAACAATCTCCGAGATCTAAAGTCGAACTATCTTTGCTAGCTTAGAATGCACTTCTAAAGTAAATACCTATACATTTTCATAACAGTCCAAATACACCATTAAATTCTTCATAAGTCCGCCTAAAGGTGGATTTGCTTTAGCTGGGTATGGCAATGCAGTTTTCCACAATTGGTAGTGAAAGTTTGAAAAATAGCAAAATTTTCCAATTTTTCGTGTTTCACATTTTGTATTAAATACTTGCAAGAGCCTCAGTGTCTCAGGATGAATCAATCTTTAAAGGCCGATTACTTCACTGCATGAAAAATTAAACCACAAGTCCATCCGATAAAAGGTTAAAAATGATTTTCAATCTGGACTGTTAAGATTTTTACATGTAATTTAAATGGAAGCCAAAAATTTCAAATATCGAAACTCTTATTGGACCTTAAATCTATGAATTCTTTATAGCTGCAATGATTGTCAAAATTAATGTAAATATCGTTACTACATCTTGTATCGTAATAGTCTTTTACAATGTAGTAGATGTTTACGCTATTAGTATAAAACTTTATTGTGGGTTTAATAGGCATTTTGAATAGTTTATCCTCTGGTGTTGTAGGGTGCCCTCGGGGAGTTGAAGTCATTATACACTTTATGAAATAAATTTAATATTATTTACGGTAGTTCTGAATTTTTTTTTTACTTTTATAGAAACGTTGTTGAAATAATAAAGCTCATGTAGTGTCTGATTTGCCTTAGTGTAAAAGCGCATGTAAAACGAATGTCTTCCAGTAAAATGGACTATTTTATAATAAATTTTTTATGACACAGAATAAGTCCGAATTTCGCAATACTTGATCGTACATTCTTTAACACAATTTGAGTAGGTACACCTGTATATTTTTTTCTAGTTTCAATTTGGCGTCATGAAATTACATTCATATGACTTGGTACATTGAGTACTTATTGTTTGACTGCATTCAGTTAGGGAAAATAAAATGACGCGGGGCCACGTTCTCTTTCAGGATATGCAACATAAAGTTCGGCCTCGGTCTATTCTATTTGGTTCAGTAAGAAGGGAAACGGGTTGTAAAATAGGACCTGTTGTTTATTGTTAGAGTAAAGTACAGTGTCATACATTTCTTCCCGTCCAAATGTTCCTCGTAAGTGATAATACCCAGTTCTACTTTTTATCTCTTTTGGAAATGCCAACCACCAGGCATGGTACATAGGAATGACGGTGGCACAGTAAACGGGAAGATGCACACAAAAGTATGCCTATATATGGTTGAGACTTGGGAGAGTTTGGGTGAATACCAAGCGCAGGTATATCCTACTCTACTGTTCTACTCTTTTAGTCTTACGAGCTCTGATTCTAATATTGTAACTGTTATGCAGCGGAAATCACTTGTTACAGCTAAGGTTGTTTTACCCATCCCACTAATGCATCTCCAACTATCTGGAAGAATATTTAATTATTTCTCTGAAAATGTTCATGCATACAAGTCTTTCTTGTATTCTCTGCCTGCACAGTATTATTATACTCTGGAATGGTTTGTCAGCATTTTACTCTGCAGCAAAATCAGCGAATAAGTTCCCTGAGCCGTAAAAAATGGAATTGTCAACTAGTACTCACAATTACATTTTACATGTCTCTCAGTGAGGCACCATTCCGTACGTGCACTTGCTTCAAATAGCCTCAGATTTCTCACGGTGCGGTGCATGCTGTCATTTTTTGTCAGGTTTTTTATGTAGCCCGCATGTAAGTCGTAAGTTATGCATAGTTTGAAGGGAGAGAATGCATTTATTACAAATCACTGTGGTTTGTGTATGCTCTGACAAGTTTGTATTAGGTAAGCAGTAGCAGTGTGACTTCTGATGTTGTAGACTTGACTGCATGATCGGTGCATACACTGAAAGCATAGGATGTACATATGAACTTGTACGATTAGCTGAGTGTACAAAACAGAAGCGATGTCTTTGGAAACAAGAACATGAATCAGAATGTTGTCAATGGCTTTGTTGTTGTTTATAATTCTATGTATAGACTCAGTATTTGAGGTCACATAGGAGCACAGGAGACAGGAGTTCTAGTATAATGTATGCAGGAGCCTTATATTGGGAAATGCATGATAGTACGTACCTATGTAGGTTTGTTGATCATGATGCCATGGAGGGAACCCCACTCATGGAAAACGGATCGATAAACGAGCACGGCGTGAGAAGCGGGCCCTCTTTTCTCCTGAAAACAGAGGCAACAGGGAGTAGAGGGAGAAATAGACAGATATTGAGGGTAAAACAAAACATCAGATCGCAAGTGTAACTAATATCACCCTGAAAGTTAAGTTAGTCTTTACGCTGAGGCTGGAACTGTGTGATCATAACCAATTTTTGAACACGGTTATTTCATTTTAAGTCGAGTCAAATTAGGCAGTAAAAATGTTCGTGTCAAAGCTCAACTGTAATTGTATTCTGTCCATATCTGAGATCCTTAGTTACGACACAAAATACTTTCCTTAGATTGCGATCTATATACGAGAATGCAGTTTCCGTTGCCACCTATTCTTCTTTACTGTACATGCAAATGTAAATGAATTGTGAAAAGATTTTCTGTGTATACTCAATAAGGCTTCAACGTCAAGTCTACAGCTGGAAGCATTCACTGGCTTCTACATCTACTGTCTGAAGTAGGTAATGCAATAGATAAAATTACACGGGCGGGTGGAGAATTTTCGTTTGTTCTAACTGCTAGTAGTGACTTGAATGCATTCATGTAGTGCCGTAAATATTAAACAAAATATAACAACACACTATTCGTTTCAAATTTCAAGACTGTCGCTATCATTCAACCAATATTGTGGGGGTGGGTGGACTGGACGACTTCCTCATTACAAACTCTAAATTAGACGTGGAAGCATCGTCTCCTAGAGAGTAGTCCTCCTTCCTGAACAGGAATTGGATTTGTTTTATTGACTGGCTAACCGGGCTCCGCTTCCTCTCCGCACAATGGCTTCTCTTGGTGAGTTTTATTATTTATTCATCTGATTCTTCTTTCACTAATGCCATTCAGTAAATACGCATTTTTGAATAAAATTACTATAACTTTTTGCTGGTGGTCGTGTCGGTAGCAATCTCTAAACCTCCTGTCTACATAGGAGGGAGGTCAGATTGTTAGGCAGGAAATTAAAAAATAAAGTTTTTATTCCCTGTTGACACATCATTCTCCGCTCTACGCGCACCGGTGTCGATCTCTTCTCTCTCGTTGTTCGTGGTTATCGTTGGACTCAATATTTGTAGGTTTCGAGGTTTAGTGGATGGGAGCAGGTAGGTATTATTGGGACAAGGTGTATGAAGAGACGATCGTTGCGAAACAAAATGTTGATCATCATATTGAGAGACTATGCAAAGTGGACTATGTGGACAGACTGGGTGTAGGGATTGTTCCACTTGAAATATTGATGAGGGCGTATAGATGATTTGAAATCATATAGAGAAGGGAGTTGGTAAGGTAGTGAGGATGTGTGGTTAAAATGTTATTATAATGATAATATGATGATGAAGGGAAAATTATTACTCTCCACACGAAGAAAACAGAAGACGTTTCCCTTTTTCTAATGTTGGTATCTGTGTATGTAATAATTTTGAACGATTATAGCGGTGATAAGTAATGTGCCTTAATATCAGTCGACAGTCAGGTTTAGCCATAACTTCATTCGTAACAACATCCAGCTTACATACTAATATCGTTCTCTACCAAACTATATAATAGCGCAATAATAATGGAGTGAAACGGCACTCATGGTTCAACTTGTCCAAAACGCCCAGTACAACGTTAGTCCAGTCACTGACAGTCCGCGATTGATAGTTGTTCCATGGAATTCTACCTTATAGACTATAGTATTGAATTACAGACCTAAGGATCCTAACAACGTTTGCTGGATGGCTATACCCTAAATAATGCAATAAAAGTGAAAATACAAAATCTACAGAACAGATGCAGTAGATGTAGTCTTGCATTGTGATATAATTTGAGCGCAAGTCTTCCTTCCTCCGTGAAACATAATTTACTTCATACAAACTGTATTTCCCATCCTGTATGATTAGTATGATACAAAGTCGTAATTACCTGNATGCAGTAGATGTAGACTTGCATTGTGATATAATTTGAGCGCAAGTCTTCCTTCCTCCGTGAAACATAATTTACTTCATACAAACTGTATTTCCCATCCTGTATGATTAGTATGATACAAAGTCGTAATTACCTGGAGTAGGTAGGGAAGTAAGTCTGCACGATACAAGATTGCTTATTGTAGGTTGTACCTGGTTCAGACTGAGGTTGCAGTGAGACTCATTGTCTTGTCATAATATTCCGATTTTTGCTAACTACCAACTAAATTCACTCCAAAGCTCAAATGGTAATAATGTATAATAAGTTGATTAAGTGAGGAAGTGTATCGTAAGAAACTGAACACGTCCTACTATGAGTTTTAGGAGGGGGTATGTTAATGCAGTTAGTGAAGGCGACTGATTTAATATAAAACTGTTATAGATATTTAGGTTCCAAGGAACGATTTTGAAGTATGCAGTCCAGACAGTCTTCTGTGTCTACTGGCTGTCTTCTTTAGGTGTAATACTTATGTTCAACTTGGATAGACGTAACAACATTGAGGATAACCAATGTGTGTTCAAATGTCAGTGTCTGACATTTATCCATGAAATTCGTTCTTGCAGCTTATAAAGGGATTCTTTGGTTCACTTTCATCTCAGTGTCTGTCGTAATCTCCTCAACTTAACTAGTGTTGCACCGAAAAGAGTTGGTATTTTAAGTTAGCAAGTTTTGGGAGCTCTAGATTTGAAACAGGAAATAAAATAGTTGGTGCAAGTTTTCTGAAAAATCTGCACAATTGAATGAAAACAATATTTGTTTTGAAAACAAGTCGGTCCGCCTTATTGAGGTTGCTTGAATTCTTTTGTTGGGCTTGAGAGACAAAAACTTGATAAAGTCTAAGCTGGTTGAGCCAAGAGCTGGGTGAATCGCATCATCGTCATCATGTATGGATACACATCTCCGTATTATTCGAGGGCTTATGGGAAGCCGAGTCAGTTGAGTAGTGAGAGAGATAGGCCATCCACTTTAAATCTAGGAAGTACAAGTGGTGGATCTTCCTCATCTTCGGCTGTAAACACAGGCGGTGGTGTGAATTTAAGTGGCAGTAGTAGTAATATGCCAAATAAGCCATCACGGTACACCTCAACTTTGCCTTCCATACCTTCCTCAGCCTCTAAATCCAGTTCCTCATCCTACACATCCCACCTTCCTTCGGTCTCGTCATATTCCTCGTATGGCCATCGAGCCAGAGACCAAGAAGTTATCACTGTCCCACCCAAGAGCACCCTGACATTAGGACAACAATCTCATCATTACCAAGAGAATCCAAATCCTTCGTCATCCTTAGTAGGTCAGTACTATCACTATCCTCAACATCCTTCCTCTTCCAGTCTCCGAATTTCCCAACAACCCCAGCAACATCAGATTCAACTCCAACAACCCCAACAGACACATCACAGTATTCTCATTGATAGGCCAGTCGGCACTGTTACCACCAGTAAAAGTACTCAAAATCTTATCATGGATTCAATCCCTGATGTTTTTTGTCTTTCTTGCCCACCTGCTGAGTTTAAATTCTCTGATGCTTATCGTGCAAAAACTTTGCCTCGCACAGGAAAGGAGTGTAAGACAATCTTCACTATTTTCTATTATTTACGATTATGCTATGGCCCTCATAACTAAATTTCAAATATTATTAGAATTTTATCAAATAGCCAATATTTTTGCTACCGCATCATAATATGACAGACACAGAAACATTTTTTCTTAATGTAGTGTTATTTTTCTCGTCTCACTGATTTGCTTTGTACTTGTGTAAAATATTTGTATTTATAAAATTATTTATTTCACATGTCCCTTGTGTCAGTGACAGGAGTTGTGTTGTAAGTGAGGAACTCCTAGTACATATATGCGCAGTATTTTAGTTTGTGATTTCATTCGGCCTGTCTGTATACATCTCTGTATACATTCTTTGTAGGCTGGTAAAATTTGTAAGTAATCTATTGGATTGGATAGATAGAGTAATTCCAACGATAAAGGGATTTAATTAATTGTACCAACTTACGAGTATATATTACGTTCACTAACGTCAACAGCACAGATTGTCTAGTAAACGCGCTGTCTCAGATTCCGACTTTCTACCCTGCTGGTCCGGCAGATCAAGTTTATACTCATATGTGTGTACCACGTAGGTATGAGTAGTTATCATTCCGAGGGCTTCAGATTGCATTACAGTAATAGTTGGGGGTAATGATTTAAACTAACACGTGACGCTACAGTGTATAGACAATGCTATAGGAAAATTATACCTATGTATGTGATGAGCAGTGATCTTCAGTGCGGCCACACATAAGTTTGACTTCTCAAATATGAGCGTAAACAAAGATATGGTATTGTTTGTACCTACATATTTAATATCTGGTGTCGTAAGTATTTTGCTTTGTTTATAATATTTGTGATAGTTACACATTGACTGTACAGGTATACGTGGTTCAGAGTAGCATGAATGATATTGCAGACATGAAAACGAAATCCTGAATGCGATTTGTGCGTTTGAGGCGTTGTTACTCTTACATACATGCACCACTAAATACCGTGCTAAGGAATGGATGAATTTTATCTTATTCATAACGGCGAGGAGATAAAATGTTTGCCATACGTAGTACGCTGCATATGGCATGTCACAAATTTCTTTCAACAGTAATCAAGACGACCTAGTACTGTTTTTCCTTTGCCGTTCTAAATAACTGTCATTCAGTTGATAGATTAATAATTGAGACAAATCTGTAGATGATTGACTGTATATACAAGTCGTTATTAAAGTTGCGAAATACCAATCAGAAAGATGCCTGTACGTGCAAGAAAATGTTGGGAGCATAATTAGTTATATATAAGTATGTACATACACACCATAACAAATGACCTGACTTAAAACAGCGTAGAAACGGATGGGTGTAGCATGTCAGGAAAATATTTAGTGTAGGAAAAAGATGGCTGTAAAAGGTAGGGATATGTAAAATGAAAGAGAGAAGAAATGACACATGCACTAGGACTAGGGCCTGCCTTTGACTGACTGTGATTATGAGTGAGACAAATGAACTTGTGTGTAAAGTAGGCAATTAGACAAGGAATACATTTTATGTTAAAAATCCAGTTTGAGACAGTGCGAAGCTAGGCTGTATTCATGGGTAGGGAACCAATTTAGTTTCATTTATCATGACGAAAAACGTTTGGAGCCGTATAGCGTGAAGATAGTATTCTGGCTGTTCGCTGCAGTTTTACTGCGTTTAAAAATATGACATGGAAGAAAGATGGACAGAAAAAGAATTTGGTCTCTTGCTGTTGTATGAGTGAATCGTTGTAGAATGCTTCCAAGTATAAATGTTGTAGTGAAGGCACAAAGATTTGAATCAGCTTTGAAAATACTTTTTGAACTTATTGAATGCAATCGCAATGCATCCACCGTTAAGTGTATTACAGGCATGGTATATGAACCAAGTTTTAAATATCCGAGTCACATAAGAAACGGTATGCATTCCTCAAATACCACTCCTGGCCTGGTTGCAATCTTTCAATCAAGTTTTACCAACAGAAAAATGAATCTGTTCGCTCCGTGGAAATGTATTCATCCAGTAGAGTGAAGGTGCTTCCCTGCTTGTAGCCAGATTTAATGCATTTTTGTGCGTGATTATACTTTTCAAAATAAACTTTCTTTATTTGCATGATGTACTATATACGTACCTAGGTACGGATAGAGTAAGTATAACACGTTAAAATGTTCATCAGTGCTTTGGGAATTCGAATATTTTATTTCAAGAAGATTTTCTTCGAGGAAGGTCACAGTCACAGCGTCGTGTTAACGACAAGCGTTTGTGCTGTGGTATGGGTTCATAATAATGAAAGGGGAAATGCGTGTTTTCAATGACTTGACATTTATATTTTAGAGTAGACGGATAGATTAAAAGTTATCTCACCCATTGGTCTTATTAACCGAGCTTTTGATTTCATGCTCGCCTTAATTTTTTTGTTCAGCTGAACACTTCACGCTATTCATGAAGTTAAGTAAAAGCTATCGAATGGAATATGCCATCCTTACATGAAAGTCAGTTCACCGTGAGACATTTTAAAATCTGAATCACTGCTTGTTCAAGTCACTGCTTAAGAACAGAAGACAAATTTGCCCCAACATCGTTTCTCTTTCTGTACTGCTTATTCCCTTTTCCTAGACAGCCAGTCATTGATGAAATAAATCTTAGTTAAGAATGCCTTCAAAATGAATTGTAACTTGCAGTTGCAGTACAGTTCAATTAAGTTATTGAATTATTATTATTACGATATATTTTGCGTTAGAACGAGAGATTGATTGGGTTTGCTACGCTACCGGAACAAGTTCATCGGAAGTCAGTGAAGAAAGGATTCGATTTCACTCTGATGGCCATTGGAGAATCCGGCCTCGGAAAGTCAACACTAATCAACAGTCTATTCCTAGCTGATTTTTACCAAAACCGTAAAGTCCCTAATGTTCTCGGTAAGATCATATTTACTTAATTAAACCATTCAGATGCAGAAATAATTATAAAGAACCGTTCTTGTGAACCTAAATTATGACAAGGGAAGATAATTAATTTTGTAAATCCTACTTTCTTAATTTCAGAACTCATGAGGCGCACCACAAGTATTCAGAAGCATACTATCGAAATTGAAGAGAGGGGCGTCAAATTACGGCTGACTGTGGTCGACACTCCTGGTATGCTTTTGTTACGAACTGACATTTAAAATCAATTTTTCATATCGTTTTCCTCTACGCACAAAGTTCTCTTGGGAATTGAAACCTAGTAGTTATTATATCTATAGTAGTTCAATAATTACGTGCAAGATTATTTACGCATTTGATAACAGTGGGTAGGCATTACAATAGGTGGATAGTGGGTAGTCCAAGCATAAAATGATCTATCAATGAATTATACATTACAGTATAAGCAAATTGGAGTGCGTACTCTGACATTCATGTCTCAACATTGCGAAGGTAATATTACATTACCAGGTGCCTACATATCGTGGTTGTCGCCACGAGTTTCAGTTTTGACAGGTGCAAGTTATAGTTTAGTTATAACAGTGTAACTTCCATTGGGTGTTGTTAATGTCTGTATGTCTTTGCAGGTTTTGGAGATGCAATAAACTCTGAGGATAGTTGGCAAACGTGTGTGGAATACATTGATGATCAATTCCAGCAGTATTTTCTAGCTGAGAGTGGCCTCAACCGCCGGCATATACAAGACACTCGAGTTCATTGTTGTCTCTACTTTGTGCCGCCGTATGGTCACGGGTTGGTTATTCACTTCAGTTGACAAAATATATGCACACTATAATATATTAGTTATACGTCCCTTCAAGGTTCATGCTCTACTGAATTCAGATCCAGCCTCCTCCCTATATTTCTGCATGTTAAATGATCTTTTAAGTCAGAATCTTTCCGGTACATATGGACCATAAAATATGAAAAAACAATTGCGATCTATGTAAATTTAGAACTGTAAGCTTACTTAGCCTAGAATAAGTGAATAGCTTCATGATTTGCAAGACACCCATACATCAATTCAACTAACAATAATATGTATATTTTCCAGACTATGCGATAGACTAGTATAGAATAGTGTCGATTACTGAGCTCACTAAAGCTTTACATGTAAGTTATGAGGTGTTAATTTGGATGTTTTGTAAAGGCTACGGCAGCTGGATATCGAAGTACTTAAAAGCCTTCAAAATCGAGTTAATGTTATTCCGGTCATTGCCAAATCTGATACTCTAACTCCAACTGAAATGAGAAAACTCAAAGACCAAATTCTGGATGACTTGAGATCGAATCAAATTCAAGTGAGGAACAAATTGAAAAATCTACAAAATTATTTATTTGAAAGCCGAACTGGTAATAATGCTTTTATAATAATGATGGTAATATTGGTAATAATACCTAATAATGGAACTAGATTTACCAATTTCCCGAATGTGACGAAGAAGAAGATGAAGAATTTAAAAGACAAGACAGGGAATTAAAGGCATCTATACCATTTGCTGTAGCATCTAGTGAAACATTCGTTGACGTTGCTGGACGGAAAGTGCGTGGCAGACAGTATCCTTGGGGTGTCGTTGAAGGTTCGAAATTTATTTATTAATTATTACGTACCGCATTCGTCATCATTAGGTAACTACCGTAAA
>JAAXYX010005327.1:0-11042 GCA_036851915.1 Ptenothrix huangshanensis | reverse complement strand
AATTTTTGACAATTATTATAAACCAATATTAGAGCTTTATGAAATAAAATTGAAAAATATCAATGCTTTGAATTGGAATAAAGTGAATAAAAGAAGCGCAGATAAGATATAAATCATTGTTATGACATTTTGTAATTATTTAATTACAATTTTGGTTTAAGCAGGTAGGTGTATAATGTGGCTGCTGTAATAGTAAGTATTAAAATGAAATCTTGTAGCTCTAGATCGGTGTCACCTTCTCCAGAGCACGAGTCGAGTAAACGCTGCACACTCCATTTGCAAATCAATTTCGCTAGCGCTATAACTGCCGTTGTAGTGTAACAATAGTTTAGTTATGAACCCTATTCTGGTACACTAATATCAATATTATTTGGAAATTGTAATTATTATTGAACGTACGTTGTGAAATACTTTATGTATTAATTATGTAGATGAAATAATAACAACATAATGTATGTAATCGTAGGCAGTAGGTAGAGTAGTACGATTCATGTCACTAGAGATATAAAATGCTAATTTAGAACAAGAAAACATAATACCTAGCGGTAAACAGGATCGAGTAACACAGTATAAACCAAATGCAAACAACTTTCAAGGTTCCAACTTCTTATGCACTCAAAAATCAATGTCACGGACGTATTTGATTAAGCACTCACGATCAGTCATCAGAAAACATTCAATATCAAGTAAATACAATAAAACTCAATCTTTTGTAATCAAACGAGTCTAAACCCTAACCATGATTCAGTTCATACGTGCATGGGCTCATTCTTTCATCAGCAAAAATAGCAAGAGTTCCTGATATCCTGGTTTGGCGAGAAGGATCTCGAGTAAACATTGTACAATGGGAATACAAAAACAATCTCAAAGTCAATTAAGTCTGCCTTGTATTTTGCTAAAAGGTTTAGTTTTTATTTTATTTGAACCATTTTCATAGAACATTGGTATTCACCAACTCCAGAAACAAAACATAATTTTGTGCTGTGTAGTGTTGTTCCATAGGCTATGGGTTGAGTGAGATATTGAAGCGGAGATGTCTTCTGTTGAGTGCTGAAAGCCCCTAGCGGTGCATCTGGGTTTCCATATAGGATATAGAATCCAGGTGAGGATCAAAATGTAGACGGCAAAATAACAGCACCAAACATGTTCCAGTCCCACCGGTGAAATTCCCTCTTTCCCTTTTTATTGCACCAACTTCCGTATCATGCTATGCTAAATCAATATATGATAGGGGAGTCTATCATGATACTAATGTTGATCTGCATTAGTACAATTAAGCATACGATCACTTGAGCCAGAACCTACCAATACCAAACCAATACCACAACCCCGTGCATTAAAATATTCAGTTCATTCGCATCAACCATTAATCAATTTTAATTATTTTTGTCAAAGAGAGCAATATGTAGGAGGCATTATGGTTTACTTGAAGCAGAAATGTCTTGTTGAGCGTCAAGAAGTTGGCAAAGGATGTGACGGTGGGCTTGTTGACGATCAGGTCGTACATGAACTTCAACTGCGTTATACAGTGGTTAATATTGTTAAGTAGTTTTTGTTGTAATAATATACCTCGTACCTCCATTTTGATGAAAATGTTTGCTCCTGATGACTCCATCTGAATAATTTCTTGAGCGATCGATTGCTCCTAAATTAGGGACGATCATGTAAATTGTTGGCACGATAGAGAATTCAGCAGTCAGAAGGAGGATGTATAGTAGGTATAGTGATAAAATAATTGAAGACGTTAATGTCATACAGTATAACTTACCTCCTCAGTCACTTTTTCAGCAAGCAAGCATTTCAATAGAAGTCGAAGAAAAACTAAGAGGAATATGCCAACGGGAAGAAGTGAAATTTCGGTTTTATCGTTTACATAATAAACCAAGGAATTGACAAATAAAAATAAGTTATTTGAAAGTAAAAGCACAGAGAGAGCAATCGATATGAGCTGATGAGGAGTCTGAATCCGACAAGAAAGTTTATGCTGATTTCGGATGATATTCAGCAACTGAATCCACTGCTTCACCTTTTCGGGGCCAAGCGGTGTTTTTGCGATGGCCGTTGTCACCTTGTACTGTGCTACTATTCCGTTCTTTGTCTAAAATTTCAAATGCTTTACTTTTCCTCGAAAATAAACCAGTCAAATGTTGTCTTTCTTTTCTTACCTTGAATCATTGTACTTTAATAAATTATATGTCGCATTTCAAAAATCATGCTACATTCCGCAATCACAATCTACTTACCTATAGTGCTTGCAATGCATTTATTTTACATTATGCGAAGCTGGTATCATTTGATGCTGCGATGGCAAAAATGTAATTTACTGCTTTGTTCTTTTGTTGAACATTGCACAAAGTATACAACATTATTTAACAGCTTGCAATTAGAGCAAAGAGCTGAAATTATATTTATATCTTTACGTTGAAGATACAAATGAGCAACATACCTCCCGAAAATTTTCTTGGACCACTTTATACATGAGTAGAATTTTGATATCTTCCATGCAAGAGAAGAGAACCATGGCAAAGGTTAAGAAGATGGACACAAAAGTACTTGCAAATGTCAATTCGGCCGGTATAAAATATTCATGATGCTGCATAAAGAGCAGTGCAGGGAAAATCACATAGAAAATGAGGAGACAATCTCGAAAGCGACGAATGTTCAGCTTGTATTTGTAGACATCCTTGAAAACGGCGTTGAATTGCGCTTCGAAGGTTTGCCACGTATTCAGATATTCCGCCAGATATTTGCATGTGATCCATCCCGTAGCTATTTCAGCTATTTGGATGAGTGGCTGCAAGACAGAATTCAGCTTCCTGGAGAGTACCAAAGTGGTGTCTGGAGTTGGTGTGAATCTACAATTGGGAATTAGCTAATCAACCTTGGATCAGAAGTACTCCACATTATTATTACTATTAGCATACTATTTGTGTAATAGTGTCAGTTAAGCGAAATAAATAAGTGCTAAAGTTTTACAGCCCAATGGAGGTTTCAAATCCACAGTGGAGAATAAACGTAGTCCACCAAACAATAAACAAAGTAGCAATTGCTAAAGTTGGCAGTGACTGCAAACTCCCGAGAGACGATTCAAAATAATTGTCCTTCTTCTCCAGATTAATGGACAAGGGAAGATTTCCTCCAAATCGGAGTATGGATAGCACAGGCCAGAGCTGAGTCCCAACTCTGCTTCCAGGTAGTGTACATTGAAAATACTTTTTAAAAATTTCTGCAATTTCACTTTTCTTTTCCATTTTCCCCGAACCTGTCCCATTGGAAACTTTAGGTAGGGAGCTAACGGAAGTTCCACTTTGAGATTTCTTCATGGTTAAAAATGAAATGAGGAAATTCTGTTGCCTATTGCTGCACCCTTGCTTTGCCCTATGTTTACACTACTGCTGATCTGCTCTAGCTTGATGTGACTATCTCCGGGTAAGTAATTAGCTTGACTGAGTTAAAATTTTGAAAATGACCATCCTACACTGATAGACTGGCACGCGACTTTGAGCTCCGTGAATTATTATTATTGCGATCATCTGGTTTAATTCACACGCTTTACATTCCTGATGGTTTTTCCATTTTTTCCAGGGTAGTATCATATGCGTGACTTTTGTAATTCAACGAACGAGCGGGTCAATGCTAAACGCTAACACCAGCAGAAGCAAAAAGGTAGTAGGTACGAACAGTTTTGTCTTGGTACATACCTAACACCAAGGTACCTACCTACAGTCATTTGGGAAAACTACGTTTGTTACTTTATTAGCTTGATGTATGACATCCGAAATGGAATGTGGACATAGGGGCAGTGCTTACGTACTTCGTAGTAATAGTAAATAATTGAAAATATCTTCTATTCATGGATTTTAAATTAAATGTAGTATTTGACCTCGCTCTCTGCTAGGGTCTATCAATACTAGTGCCAACACTGGTAGTGGAATGATTATGTCCATTATGGGATGGCGCAGTGCTCCAGGCAGTCTCGTCTTAAGTCATTAGTGTTATTTGTTTACATACAAATTGGAATAACAAGTCCATAATATTCGAGAAGCATTTTTATTTCTCCGTGATTTCTGGTCATTGATTTCGTTCAATTCCATTATACTCAGGAGATTTACAAAATCCCATCAGCCATCATTTCTATCGCATGGCTCAAGTCAGTCAGCCCAAAGTGTTCGTGTAAATTTAATTTATGCTCACTCTAATTAATTGCGTACGCGTCGTCATCATTAGCGTTTATACATAGCTCGTTATTACGCAGCTTTTTGTAAGTGGTGGTTGTAATAAGGACGTCGATCACTCCTTTGTTTGTTCTATTACTATTCCTACGTAGATTGTAGAAAAAGGCTTTCATGACTGTTTTAAGTTGAATTTGTGATTTGTTAAAATAAAAAGTGGGAATATTCACCCCATTATGTTGAGAATGTATGTTATCAGTTTTAATGTAGCGGTCTATTGTTTTTGTGCCAAATGACGTTATACATAGATGGATCAGCTAAAAAAGGCAGTCTGCCGTACGTCATTCTGAGTTATGAAAAACCACGGAAATCTTTGAACAACAAACTGCTACTAAACAAACGCATTTAATTTTAAAAGTAGAAATTGAAGCTAGGCTGTTTGCGCTATCATCGAAAAAACTGTTTTATCAAGAATATCTGGTCTATGCAAGACCGGTTACGCAGAGGATAAATCGAATGAATTAGTACTAGTTAGTACTGTAATTCAAACCCAACTATTTGTGCCGTGCGCGGAAATCCCGCACCGTTTATGATTTGTATTTGAAAAAATGAAGCAGACTATGTATCAGTAAATAAGGATATTAATCGTAAAACTCCTTTTTCAATGACGACAAATTTCGGTACTGCTTTTTATTGAAACGAAACATGACCATTTTACGATTAATATATAATTACATGAATACAATATTTATTTGTTTATTTTGGCAACTGAAATGATCTGCGTGGCTTCAAACTTAAGAACTAACTGACAATGTTTTCTACAGAAAACGAGTTATACAAAATCAAGGTACAAGCATGCTAAAGAGCTTTCTGAATAATTAAACGATTTACATGAACCGAAGTGATTCATTCTTGTTTTTTACTGACTGAAAAATCAAACCTCAGTACTGCACTGTTCACTTAAGTACAGTGCAGTCAATGCAGTGAAACCCGTTTCGTTGATGATTTCAATTGCACAAAATCTTAACTAAACAAGTGAAATACCGCACGATACACATGAGGAAAACAAATTAAAATCATTGCCATTTTTTTTACAGTAAATGGCTGGAAGCTTTTAAAGCAAACTTAACAACGTGTACAGTATCAAGTACAAACATTTAATTTACAAGCTAATTACACTAATTCAAATATTATTTCCACTACATATAATTACGTAATAATTACTATTAGTTGTACGACTTTTTGCTTTCTCGATAAAACTAGAATCACTTCATTACTCACACTATGCGATACAGTAAGATAAACATACCATTTCAAGCACTCATACACAGCTATACTTACTAAATATTAAAATGTGAAACTAAAACTACTGTCTGAATCACTCATTAATTTGATTTAACGGTCAGCCTTATTAATAATAATGTGTTCACATCCTTAAAGTAATAATACGTAAAAAAATATTCAGTCGACCTCAGGTAACATATTATGGAGATTTAGAAGTTGGCAAGAAAGAGCGAGAGCGGCACAGTGAATAGAGAATTTGAGAGCTCCGATATGAATGTTGACAGGACGTTATGTATGTACAATGTAAGGGAATGTCTTGTACATCATGTGTATGCATATCTGCCGTTGTGCAAGCGGCTCTTTTTGCATGCGATTGCGATGATGACGATAGAATAGATACTAGAAATTAGGCTGGTAATACAATGTGTAAATAAATGTGAAGTGTAATGTTCGCATGGTGCTTGGTGCTGGTAATATATTATGCAGATTCAATTTAGATACTGTTAAAGCATACATAATCGTCTTGGACATGTCTTTAGATTCAGATTAGTATGGACAAGGACACCGAGTTGCTGCTCTCACACTTGGTGTGGTTGGTCATCATCATCACTGTTCGCTTTCTTACAGATGGTGAACACGTTGGGTTCTTTGGTACTTGGATTCTGTTCCTCCTCTTCGTCACTGAATGTCATATCCGCACCTAAAATAAAATGCATTTCCTTGATTACCAACAGAAACACTTCCTTCTCATCGAGTCAAGGCTTTCATTCTACACTACATATTTAAATGATCTGCTCGCGTCGCTCCTTCTCACAGCACCCAAATTCAAATCAAAAGCTCATGACCGTTTCTTAGGACCACAATACTCACAAAAAACTCTTTTTAGGCCACATGGAGTGTGTAGTTGTAGTACGCAAAAAAGCACTTTTTTATATTGTGTTCAATTTGCTACGGCTGACATAAGTGCTAACGAATGCTAAAAGAAACAGAGTTTGGGAGCGACGCTGTCTCCTCTTTAGCCTTATTAATTAATACTAGGAAGAATATTTTGAGCGAGAAAAATAAAACCGCAACAGAGCCACACCATAAATTGTGTGAATTAAGAAATAAAATGCAAATGATAAACCAACTCACCAGAATCTTGACTATCTTTTCTAGGAAATTGGAGAGTATCTGGAAGTTGTTTCAGTTCATGACTATCATCTTGTCCAATTGTGACAGTAGCGTCAGTCATGGTTTTTTCACCATAGTCGATTTTGGGTGGTGCAAATTTGACATCTTGTACTACTGGTATATTCATTATCTGACTGTCTAGAACGATGTCCTTAATAATATCCGAGTACGTGCTTTGTTGCTGTCTGTTGCAGCAACAGTCTGGTCTCTTCGGCTTAGATTGCATCCTGAATGTTTTCCAGAGTTGAACACGAATCTTGCGATTGAGGAAACCATAGAGAATGGGATTGGTTATGGAAGACACTGAGAGCATAATTAAGGAAATGTTCCATAAATGGTTGCTGTAGAGGGTGAAGGAAATTGGAATCTGAGTGATGACTAATGAACCAAGAAGGACAATAATTGTTGCGATTGTTTTTCGTGGGGAATTTTGCATAGGTCTACTTCTTCGTTGCTGCTGTTTCATTTGCTCCAGTTGTTGCAATTTGGATCTGGAAAAGCACAACAAATGTGTAAGAAGTTATATTTATATCCTTCATAAATCATTAACTGTATTCGTGGGTATTTGATTCTCAGTTGCCAATTATTAACTTTATACAGTGAAGGTACTCTAGTTGAGTTATCAGACTGATCTTATACGCAGTCATGCTCACAAATAAACAGCTCCACATGACAAAAATCTTCCCTTCACATTACCTATGTACCCAATGTCATGCCATTGCTGATCTCAGTGGCCCTTGTCTAATATGTTTCATCAGTTCTGTATCTATCATCAGTTTTTTTAGTGGCACCTAATCTAGGTAGGTCTGGCTGAGCGCCGATGCCGATACTTAGTCTTTCCTACTCCGTCACCGTCATGATTTATCACTCTTAGGAAATTAATCGGAACTACAGATAACGAGCCAGAGAGTAATAAGTCAGGTGTGGCACTTCCGCATAAACCGAGTCAAATCAATCGTAGTCATGCGGATAAGTGTAAAATTAAGTTGAAGCTAGGCTCGACATTTTTTGCCGTGGCCATTAATTTCTACTATAAAAAAGACAATCCTGGAAATAAAAATCTATAGTTTGACAGAGTATGTGATGCGGAATGCTAGTATACTACAGTGGTGCCTCGTGTAACACTGGTCATTGTAAATTGCATGTTCTAGCTTGCCCACTACTAGACTCACTGTTAGGTACTCTTAAACTCACTACTCGAGAGTGTGTACCTATGTATTTTAATTTTCGGGAAAGAGAATGAAGATAAACTTGTCCGAAGTTTAGTGGTGTAGCCTGCAAAGGAAAGTAGCAGTGGTAGAATGATGCGTTAGAATTTTGACCACGCTATAGCACAGAAATATTTTGGCAGATCTTGACGGGTGACCTATTAAGATAAAAGTAATTTAATCCTTCATGGCTTCTGCATGCTTGACAACGACAGCGGCCACGGCAAGCGTATCGCAGCATATGCGTATATAATTATAGAAGTTAAGTTCTGTCATCTTGATATGCGTACAATGCCAAAATGCGTATTCGTATTCCTAAAATGGCTTGCTTTCACATTTATCGCGATAGACATAATAGAATCAATATTAAGGCAATCTTCCATATTTCCCATGAGCGTCAGAGTGAGAAACTGCAAACAATTCTGCATTGCAAATTACAAGCATACCTAATTATATGCGCGTGCGATATTAAGTCTTGGTGTACCCGGTGTGAGGATATGCACCAGTGTAGAAGATCACTGCCACTTTCGTCCATGAGAGGTTTGTGAGTTACGCAACTGTCTGTGTACTCCTATAGTGTTCATTACACTAGACTAAAAGTAATCACAATCACAGCTAATCACAAGAGTTATCGCTGTCGTGCATATGCATATTTGCACCGACCAGCACAGAAATCGCGATCGCGAGGGTTAACGTAGAAGGGAAAGGATGAGACTGTGGGATTTAAATGTTTGCATTTTCTGGTACGCTCTCAGACATAAGTTATGCTGTAAGCTGTAACTCGTTTACAAACTGCATCTGTAGTGCTTCTTGCACTGATAGATTGACATTGGATGTGCATACGTATGATTAGCATTATCTGGATGATTTCAGAAATGATGCTTCTCCGATTGTGATTGTGATTGGACGCTTATTACTATTTATTGAAGTCAGTTCGTGTGTAAAAATAATTTATCTCGTCATAACTTTAGGGAACGCGTCTATACCTGAACGAATTAGGGTTGAAATGGACATTTCGAGCATTAGCCTTGAGGACATGATGAAGGAGGGATGATGGCTTTTGTCCTTCAGCTTGGCTCGGATATGCTGACGACGGCCAGTCTGATGATATACTCGCAGTAAACTGTCCAATTTGAACATGTTGACATTTTTCTTTGGCAATCTATATGTAAATACGATAAAACGATGAATATTAGATCTACTCGTTTAACGTTCAAGTTCCGCAATTTTCAGTTTGGTCACGTTTGGTAAGTAGTCGTATATAATCTGCACGTGTGATTTCAAATCGCATCACATCACATAGAAAACAATTAAAATGTATTGTGATCATCAAAGTAATTTCAAATTAATAAAATTATTGTTAGATATTTAAGATATTTTATTTTTTGCTTGGTTCTTTCTTCACTCGACTTCTTCTGAAATCACTGACAATTGACTCACCGTGAAGATAATGTAGTAGCAGACAGACATCACTGACAAGCACAGCAATGTGGTAGTTGTGAACACAATGGCAAAATATGGGGCACCCAGAGAAGCCTCTGTCGCAGAGCTGGATTCAAACCAAAACAAACAAGCTAATTATCTCAGAAACGATTGCATATTTTTATTATAGGTTAAATGAATTACTAAATCTCTTCCTCCATTCTTCCAAAGCATTCCACATTCCACGAAATAATAATAGTACAGCAATTATTAACAAACGCAGAGATGCTGACAGAAATGTCACCGCATCTTCTTTCCACATTTCCTAATCTGACAATGGCATGTCGAAGTATTTATATACAATTACCTACATACCTACATTACTCCATAATGTATTCGTTAGAACTGTATGAGGAAAGTTTAAGTGAGAAATACTACAAAATGCAGGTTGTGGAGTTAAGCTAGCCATTTCCACTTTATTGACAAGTTTGACATGCTGGTTATTATGACACACTTGAGATATCTCATTCATGCTTTTCGAATTCGCGGAGAAACAATTAGCTGCCTCATTATAATGGTTATTTACTACTGACTGAACTTCTGAACTGGATAATGGTGCTATAAGATTCCTTGTGAGAAACAATTAAGGGCAACGGCTAATCGCTTGCAATATTACCAGAAGACGAATGAGGAATGTACAATTCTTGTTACAGCGTTAATTGATTAGGCAAAGAGAAAACTCACGGATTAAGATCGGTGACAATCAATGGAATTAGAGTAATGCAGGTTGACAATGTCCATAGGAAAATTACGATGAGAGAACATCGGTAGGCAGTCACGATGGACTTGTACCGCATGGGTCTGGCAATGGTTATGTATCTGCAAAGAATTTCAAACACTTGATTGTATTTTTTTTGCGTCTTCTGTGAAACCTGACGTGTTACCTCTGTGTTATGTTTTTTTCATGTTGCACTTGTCTGGGATGCTTTCCTATCAGACCTAGCTCGTCTGTATGTACGCGTTGGAATTTCAAATTAAGCTTTTGGATTAGTCATACTCGCAGCTGTAAGACTGAAGGTGCAAAAGATACTATCTGTTGTGTGCCGTAAACGAATCATTGATACGGATGAAATATATGACTGGTTAAACCAGTGTAGTTTAATACTCATAGAGATAAAGAGAAAACAATATGCGTCCGCGTTCCATTCCAATCCAACATCCAACCCCGTGCTATGCAATGCAATACAATGCACTGCGATGCTGAGGTTACCCAGTTGCCTTAAATTTTTAACACCATTCGCATAAATCTTTAATTTTCAAAGGTAAAGTAAAAGGCAGGGTTTTTATGCCGCAGCTTACCTCTCGCATGCAATGGTGGTGAGGGTGAGGGAGTTGACAAGACCAGCTCCAAATGTCACATAAAAATTGACTTGTTCCATGTGCACACTGACAGAGGTGTCAATGAACCAACTCAGTGAGATCAGCAATGTCAAGCATGACACGAGAATGTGGGAAGTCGAGAGACTTAGCACGAATCTGTAATATTAATTACATTTGTATGAAATATTACTACTATTATTGTTACTATTATATATCTTTGCAATTCCATCAAGGAAGAATAGAATTAATTTGGATTAAGTAATTTCAAGTTTAAATTCAGGTAGTTAATTCTTTACGTTAACTGTTTATGTTTCCTGATTAATTACAAGCCAGTTTGATCTGAGCTGAGGTGGCTAATTATATTGGGGCGTTTATTGGTATAATTAATCATTATTATTCCTAT
>JAAXYX010005326.1:0-11043 GCA_036851915.1 Ptenothrix huangshanensis | reverse complement strand
CATCTGACGTGATATTATTTTATTGTGTTAAATTGAAAAGTAAAATGAAAAACAAAGGGAAACGGGAAGAAGGAGGGGGAGGGACAGTGGGGGCGGCGAGGAGTGATGGGGGGGGGGAAAGAATAAAAGTCAATTTGTTTTCATCTCGTTCCTGCTGTTTCACAGTCACAGTCGCATTCCCAGTCACGGTACAGTACAATGGACTCTCGGTACAGTTTTTGCTCAAATCCATTTGAAAAAGCAAACAGCAGTAAGTGTTCTATAGAAGGATGATGTGTACAGGTATGTACGTCGTACAGAGGAGGCAAGAGAACCGAGGAAAGCTGACGAGGACGAGGTGGTTGAACGTGTATTTTTCTCCCTGGTTACCTACCTTTCCCATTCCCATATCACATCACTAAACCTACCAAAGTCTATCAACTCACCTATCTCACTCGCACTTACTCACACTCGTGCATCGCATTTATGTACCTTGACTGTACTACGACTGACGATACGATACAATACAATACAATGCACTTCCACTAACATACATACTCGATTTTTCTCGAGGTTCTTGGCCTCTAATTTTGATTGAGTGTTTACAAGATAAAAGTATTCCTACCTACCTACCTACCTACCTGTATCTGTACCTGCTCATACATGTATGCACATATTCGCATCCACATTCAAAGCCGTAATTGCAAACGGAAAAGTGTACACAGCACGCAGTACTACATCATCATCGCCCTCAACTCGCAGTATTTCAGCAACATCACATATAACACATAGAACACATTACAAAACCAAGCTATGCTTCATAGAACACAGAGCTAAACACCACTAAAACACTAAACAATCTAGAATAGGTACTATTCCAAAAGGAAAACTACCTACTACTGTATTTTTAGCTCTTTCCTCTTTTCTTTACTTTTCCTTTGTTATGCCATCCTCTGACAGATTATGATTATGATGATCCTGGCCTTAGCAAAAGAGAGAGAGAGAGAGAGCTAATCCTTCTTCAATATCCCGTACAATTAGCAACTTCCTAATCCTACATTTTCGATATCTGCTTTATCTTCAAATGGATATTCAAAGGAAGGAGTTAAAAGGAATGGAAACATCTGAAGCATTCAAGATAAACCAACAAGAAAGAGCAATCAGCAATCTAAGTCTCGGAACTCTCCTCATAAGCACAGCATTGCAAATAAAATACTCTCGATACTTGTAAACTTTGTTTTTTTACTCAACTTTTGAAAATGATTACACTTCAACTCGATGGAAATGTCGGAACTCTACTCATAAGCACAGCATTGCAAATAAAATACTCTCGATACTTGTAAACTTTGTTTTTTTACTCAACTTTTGAAAATGATTACACTTCAACTCGATGGAAATGAACTGTACAGCACGGCACATTGACGACAAAAAGTGGGGAAAGACAAGCAAAAAATGTGATGGGGGGCATTTGCTTTGCACTCAGCTTTGAGCTTGGAGTTGTCTTGTCTAGATTTGCGATTTGCGAACGTACTTGATGTCCGTATACCTACAGACCTATCTGTAATGCTAACGTGAGTGTTAATGGACTGTGGGATGGAGGGACAGTTCGTCGAGCATCTCTCCCATCCTATCGTCTCCGTACCTTTCATATAAATCTTATGCGACGTCCATGGGGCTAGTGCTAGTGCTACTAGGAGCAGATATGTAGTTGCGTCGTTGACTGACTTGACTTGCTTTAGCTAACAATATAACCAAGTTATTGACTTAAAAAACGAGAAGACTATGAGACTATGAGAGGCAATTCCAAGAAACGCAATGCAAAGCAAAGCAAAGCAAAGCAAAAGTCAGGTTGATTTCAACTCGGAATAGTAGTTAGAAGTTAGTAGCTTGGTAGTTAGTCATACGTGATACTTGATACAGTGAGTGGAGTCGACGAGAGTTGAATGACTTTCAGTTTCTGGCCCGGTTCAATAATCGAATGAACTTGGGTTACTTTTATGTAATTATTATGTTGTTGACTGGGTAACTTGTTTCTCTTTATCATCGTTATCATCCAACTATCGCGAAACAGTCCAAGCTCACCTCACCTCACGTTCTTTACCATCCTCTATTAACCACATACACACATACACTCACACACTCGCAAACTCATACTCCGTACCACGATCATAGTCCGTGTAGACTGTAGACAGCAGACTCTGACTTGACTTGACTTGTCTTGACTTGGTTTGACTCGACTCGACTCTACTTCGCCGGTCTATCTCGCTTCTTATTAACTTACCACCTTACTTAATTCCTTGTACTTGGATTGGGATTGAAATTGGAATTGGGATTGGGATTATACGATTGGGATTCCAAAGGCTGGGATAACGTCAAGTCTGACACCGTCACACAATCTTCTCATTTACTCCTCTGCTCTTCTACCCTAGCTGACTAAACTTAAATACCAAAACGAAAAACGCAATGCAAACAACATACCTATCATACCATGTCAACATGTACACACTACTTATCAATAGTCTCCCCATGTCTTGACTTCTCATCAAATTTATGCACAAATTTTGTTTTCGAATACTCTCATAACATAGAGACAGATGCATGACTTGTATTACATTACCTTACTAGTCCAGTACATCACTATCTCCCTTACCAGATTACCTGTTTTTACAATGTTGTCTCAATTTTATTTATCCTTTTTAAATTCCACCTCCTTCACCTTAAAAGGTGGAATTCAAGATGCATCATGCTGTATATTATGCGACTGCTATTACACTTCACACCGACCGAGCCGCATGGCATGGCATCGCATGGCACGGTATCACACATGAAAGCTATTTACAGACGTCTCAGTCTTTCAGATGCAACTTTATCAATAATTTATGTCTATACTATATAGTGCTATTTTTGAATTCTTCTCTACTTCCCTTTCTCTTTTGTCCGGTCATGCACTGTCTACTGTCTCCCTTACTAATCACATATTCATCACTCGTTGCAGTTGTTCATACACGAAAATGGAAAAAATAAATAAATAATTACTTGCTATTATATTCCTCTTATTTATTATAAAATTTTGTTTTCGTTTCAATTCAACTACCTCCCTTGTTACAGAACAAGCGTTACAGTAGTTTAATGCTACTAAAAACTTATTTTCCTTTCCAATTTTTGTCTTTATGCATTTGCCCACCATATGTGTGTCATAAATGTTGGATTGGATAATAATAAATACAAAAGAGTCTTATTATTATTTATAGACCGTGTTGCTTCTATGCCTCTGTTCATTGTTTCCATTCCTTCGTCAGCCAACGATTAAGTGTACCACACCAAATAAATAAATACATAAAAACGTTGAATAATTTTAACGAGTACCTACATATTTCCTTTTATTAGTAGGACGACGTGCGTATTTGGCAGTGGATTTCGTATGCATGACTTGATATGATGGTACGTAATAATTACTGAAGAACAATATTTTTTTAACTACTTAGAATTTGTAGTGCAGTGCGCAGATATGAAAGGAAGAAGGTTTCGTATACCTACATACCCACATCCATATCCATACCATACCATACCACCATAATATGTAATAATGCATCGTATAGTTTGGTAACTAAACAAAGTGAATTTAATAATCCCTCACTATGCATGGAGTGGAATCATACGTAATCCAGTCTTTACTGCGTAAAAAGATTTAGTGAGTAAACCATTTAGTTGCTTGACCGAATATTTGGATGAAACAAAGAGGGAGAAAGGTCTAGGCAAGTGAGTCGCTGGCCTCATGTGCGATTACGCGTCGTCATATGCACAAGAAGAATATCTGATGGCCCATTTTGAAATGGAAACATTAATACGAAAAAGAAAAGAGAAGAACCAGTTCATTGTTCTGTTCGCGATCATTGCCATCCACCATCCACTATCACAATCCACGCTACTGCTCCACCATTCAAATTCGATTCCCCATTGTCAATCTCAGGACAATAAAATTGCAATTTGCTAAGATTGTTCAACTATCCTACATTTTTTATGCTCAGCTAGCTACCGTCTCTTTTTCCATTCTTGAATAACTACTAACGTTCCCTTATGTATATGCAGCACAACCACTATATAGGTACTTATGATTTAAACATTATTATTATTATTATTATTTGCTGAGCAAAGTCTATTGACTCCATCGGTCTTTCCCTGTTGTCAGTTCGCTTCGCATATGCATTCATAGCAATTATGATTCTAGTTTGCAGTTTGTAGTTCGTCTCACCTCTACCACTCTATCACTCTATAAAAATCTATTCCAATTTCCAATCACATCTATAACCATTCAATTTTCTGATTTGTGCTATTTTCCAAGTACACCAATTTCATCTTTTCTTCGTCGCCCTTATGAATTCCGATTCTACTTTATTTTCATCTACGAGAATAAGAAAAAACAATGCCGCAATGAGAGTGGGAACAATAACAAACACAATGAGAGCTGCCTCAGTCGGTTTGGGTAGACAAAATAAAAATTATTGGTCTTTTAGTTGTGGTAATAAATTGTCGAGGACAAGATATGATATGCTATTTTTACAACTTTACCAATCAATTACGACACAAATAAAAAATTCTTAGGCTCGGCTCACTATAAATACGATACGCTATGCTACATATACACTGTACCGTCACTACCACAGCCGATTCTACTTGAGGAATATTAATCTGCTCATAATAATAGCATATGACACACGCCAGATATATGACTGTACATTACGATTACCATACGGCCTCATAGCATTACAAAATCGACGAAGACAAGTGAGAAGAAGTCGGTCGTTTGTATGTGCCCATGTATGTATGTAGTTGAATTATATTTAATTGTTTAACATGCATGCATCACATCATCGTTTGGTACGCATCAAGACCAAGACTGACTATGAGTGAGTCTGACACTGTCGACGATTCCGTCTAAATTGGAAACCATACATATCTTAAATAACTGTACTATAAAAGTCAAGTGAGCTGTCCATACAAGATTAGCTATTAGTCATTTTAGTCGTAAAAGTTACAAGTGCTGAGTTTGCAGTTTGCAGTGTGCATTCAATTAAATTTCCATTAGGCATTCGTCATACGCATTTCTTCTCACAAGGCGAATCAAGTCGAGGATTATTATGTTGCTAACGAGCAGAGGTAATAGTAGCAGAGCTACATGACCTGAGAGTGCAATAAATTGCACTTGACTGTTCGTTAAGGAATCATAAAATTCTTTGTTCCTTCACAAATTCAGATTCGTGTGCCTACTCCTCTAGTACAGCTGCGGTGTACTGTACTAATACTAATACTAATACCTATGTCATGTTATGTTGTGGTATTCCTCAGGTCTCAGGTTACGTCAGTGTACCATACCATACATCAGATTGCCTTGCAATTCCCTCCACCACTCCACTTGGACTACGACTACAACTACGACTATGGCGATTGGCGATAAGTGAGATTACCTGGTCTGGTCTAGCTTGGCCTGAGAGTCGTGGGACTAGGACTAGAAACTTGGAAATATTATTATGAGTGAGTGAAACTGTGAGGAAAAGATCTTAAGTGTGATCGTCCCGTACGCGTCGACTACGTGTGACTGAACTGTAAAGTACACAGCGTTGACTAACCTCTACCTGCTCGTACATTCATACTGCAGCTACACGGAACTTTGTGTATTGCATTGTGTGTACTATTATGTATTGTGTACGAGAACAGTGACTGACTTGTGAGGACAGATAATAATGGCAAACCACAATACAATACACCAGATCACTAGTTGAGACTCTGTATACCTATACTCAAATACATACATAAGTCTCTCCATGGGATTATGCCATCACATCAACCACTCATACTCATTACCTACCTTTCCTCTGGATTTGGAGTTGGCTTAGGCTTTGGCTTTGACTTTACTTGGCTCCCATTCCCTTTACCATATCCACAGGCATACCCATGGTATGGTATTCCCTCTCTACCTGTTGTCTCGCTAATCACGCTCTCACTCCATACGCTTGCTTGTCTTTGTCTACCAAGCTTCCCTCGCTAGCCAACGGAACGCCAACTCAGGTGGTTGGCTTCGTTCTCAGTTGCGAACGTGGTGCATCAGAATTGTGGTGAGTTAGCGTTTCCACTCACAACTCACAGAGGGAGCGCACGACAATCGCCACATCTTTGTCTGCACTTCAAACTCGTTGGCACTATTTCAGTATTTCAGTCCCAGACTGAACTCGACTCCTATACTTACTTAGGTATTATAGTTAGTGCTCCTACTCCACTGCTTGATTTCAGCTCGCATCTTAGATAACCGAAGCAAACAAGTCGAACCAACTCCAACTCCAACTCCAACTTCCAACTCCAACATCAACATCCAACCAGCGACAACCTTCACCCGAATCAATTCCGAATGCCTACTATGCCCAATTTCCTTCCCAGAGTTCATCAACACCAGTCACAGGCAGGAAAACTTTTCTTCGGGTACCATTATTCTCATTCCAATCATGATCCCAACACAAAAACCTTGGAACTCAAACTCAACCACCTACTTAAACTCTATTCTGTCGACTTCCTTCCCACAATTTAATCTTTTCTATTCATTCTTATCATTACTTGCGGTTGACATGCTCATTGTTGTCATCCCTTTATCAAACTGCGGTTAAACCATATGTAAGTAACTACAAATTGCACATTTTTATCCTATCCCAATCCCAATCCAATCCAATCCGAATTTAAAAGCAGCTGTTCTGTGGCAGTCCCGCTATTTATTATTATTATTATTTTTATTATGTAAGTAGAAAAGATCACCTTGGTTCCAGACTGGACGTCCAGTCCAGGTCCAGAGTAATTAAATACCTACCTACACCTACTTTCTTCTTTGTTTACTTTGCAAGACTGATTATGAATATGAATAGAATGCATGTCATGATGAATTGACAGGACTAGGCGAGATATATGTAACACGTAATGTAATGATGAGTGGTGTAAGGGTGTTAAGTGCGAGGATAGGATTGTGTGTAGTGTAATAATGACTAGGATGGATGGAATTGGGATGCATGTGTGTGCATTGGAAGAGATTATGAGATGGATGGATGAATGGTGTTGGTTTAAAGCGAAAGGGTAAAATAGGAAACCAAGGCAGTTTGATGACCTATTTACAGTTCATGACACGACCTCGTTCACTACTAACACAAGTGTAGCTATGTAATCGTGTAATAGTCGAGGCTGAAGAGAAGCAGCAGTCGCATAGTAAAGAAAAGCAACCAGTATCTCTATCACTGCTCAACTCAGCCTTTGAGTTGATGCTAAACGCAACTCAAAGTAGAACTCCTATATTTATGTGCGATGTGTCTATCTGTGTCTCCTATTATGCTATGTATAGTATGCACTGCAAATTCAACATAGAACCACAACCTCCTACATCTCTCTTCTCCACTATCTTACTATCTCCACCGTATCCATATCCATACATGCCTAGACTATCTCTGTCCGTGCTCTACTCGTACTTATTTACCTACTTATACTCCGATAGGACAGTCTCAACTTGATAATACTTCGAGCAGTGAGAGCAATGCAATGCATTCCAATTGGAGCTCGAATGCAATAGCTACTACTGCTACTATTACTATTACTACTACTGGTTGATAAACGCATATGCCACGCTTTCCTACCTACAACCACATCGGGATGCAAATACCTACAATGCGAATTGGTAGGCACTGTATACAGATGAAATGACTACGCAACACGAACGCCGAACAGTTACGCTTACATGACATCAAGTAGAATGGAATGGTGGCAACTGTATAGGGAACTGTAGCAACGCAAGAGTTAATGGGTAAGTAAGTACAGGTAAGTAAGATATAGAGTCATAATATGCAAGAAGAACGTGCTAGCCTACTCAAATTTGAACTAGGTATATAGGCAACTTGTATATGGGCAACCTCCAGCCTGGCCTGGCCTGGTACTGTGTGTGTGCACTATAGTGTCTGTATCTACTTGGACGAAGAGACGAAGAGTCGAGTCTTATGAAGGGTATGTGTGTGTCGCGTTCCTCCTGCTCCTGTTTCTATGACGATGGCCTACTAACATGTCCGTGAGTTGAACGAACTCTGGCTCGTTGAAAGTGAAGTTTTTTTGTTTTTAGTGGGTCATCCGAGTCTACGTCTACAGAGCACTGCAATATAAGTACAGAGCCACACAAGTACAGGACTGCACACAATGCTCACCATAGCCAGTACAGAAACCTAATAAACTACAGTACACAGCCGTCATGTCATGTACTCAGCGAGGAAAGGACAAGTGCTAGATGCTCATGTTAATGCCTCAAGTTGCCACAGTCAGTTGGATCTATAGTCAGTAGGTAACTGAGACCCAGTGCAAACAAACAACACACTCACCAACTTACTACTCATTATCTTGCTAAATACTTTGGCCTGCTCGCATATCTTGTATTGTCAGCAATTCACCAATCCACCTATCTCCCTATCTCCATAATATACTTGATATAATCTCCACTGAGCACAAGCTCCTTTTCTTTTTATTTTCTCATCATCTGTCATGGCAATAACCAAACCAAACCAAGTCAAGTCAAGTTATCATCCTATCAATTCATGTGCATGTAATCATGTAGACGAGACTCATACTCTTACTTTTATTTCGTTTTCATCCCATCGCTGGTCTGGTCTGGTCTAGTCTGATCTGGTCTGGTCTGACCAACGTGTACATACCAGGTATGTGCATTCCATCAGACTACGCAATGCTCTCACACCCGTGACTCTGAACTCTCAATGCTCACCTGACACATTTTCCAGACTTGTCACATAAACGCCGAACGGTAGGCACAGGGAAATCGGTTAATCTATCAAGACCAACGGCCGCGACCACGACCACGGCTACCTCATCTACATGTTCTACATACATCGTCTAGACCTACCACTACCAAGTCCGGGTAGGACAAACAAAGATATTGAACAGCGCGAAAAGGAACAAAACAGGGAATGACCTATGTAGGTACCTATTATACCTGCGTGACGTAACCCATACTTAAGGAAAGAACTAAAAAGTATATCTCTGTGCGTCTGCACTTAAGCTTGTTTGTGAACTCATTAATGAGCTCACTAAATTCTCTATGTTGATGATTAGTTTATTATTAGGTAGTCCTATTGATATTGGTTCATTGCTGTATTCATGGACCATGACACAAAGTCACAGTGATAGTATTCTGGATGAAGACGATCAATGAAATGAGTTCATGTTGAACAAACATCATTTTGTAAAGCAGTTTGATTCCAATATCAAAATCAAATTGTGAGTGAGCACATGTAGCTGCCAACAGTAGTTGGAACTCGAGCTATGTATGTAGGTATGCAATATGCAATGCAGAAGCATCGAGAACAGGTACGGTGACCGAGATGTAGTACAAAGCACAAGTGCGTAATACTTATGCATCTACCAACATCAACACCAACCTACCTCCATAATACACACAGGAATAGTTCCACGAAAGGTTGTTGCTTTTTTCACGTTGGTTTCTATCATGTTTATGACCTCATATCGCAGTGTAATATCAATATCGGTATTAATAACCTCTACTGAACTATGCGAGTGCGAATGAAAACAAAGTTATTTACGAATGCATGTAAGTAGGTAGGTAGCTGTAATGAATTGCACACGTACAACTGGAGTAGAGTCTGAGTCTACTCATGATTGCATATTCTATTTAATAATTACTGTAGATCTTGAATGGTACTCGTACTGATTCTGTTTCTGGTTCGGGCTCTGGTCTGGTTTGGTCTGGTCTGGTACTGGCATTCACACTACTAATATTACCATTCGTACTGGTACAGGCCAGCACTGATTCGGCATTAAACCAAATAATATATCCTATAACCATCCGTAGCTATTAATATTCATTTATAATACTCGCATAATTTTAATGCCTCAGAAAAAAGTGTAACACGGTCAAGTGGAATGAATTCATGAAGCAATTGAAATCTTCGCGAACTCTCGTCTAGTCCTAGTCCTTCTCTCCTACTGCATACAGATACTTGACGACAACATCCAACATTAACATAAAAAGGTGATCATTTTCTCTGTCACAGTTTGTACTAGATCCTGATTACCAATAAATGTACACGCACTCTACCTTAACCATACCATGACATGCCATGTCATCCCAACTTCGACATGTGCCTTCAAAAGTCACTACTCGATACAGAATGACACATAATTTCTTTATGGTCTTATAAGTTGAAATCGAATGCATTTGTATTCCACACCTACCTGTGATCTTCCTTATGAGCACGAGCAAAACCTAGACTTCTACATACCGCGTACTCTACAACCATATCATAGCATTCCTGACTGAGCATGAAGCACTTTTCTTTACACTCTTTAAAAAGAAAACGAAAGTTTACAAAGAAAAAAAATGACAAGAGAGTATTAACGGATGAAAGCTGTGTGCAGATTGTAAACATGCACAAATGCAAACTGCACAGCTTAGAAAAAAAAAAGAAGTAGAGTATCTCTAAGTATCTGTCTCAAGTAGTTCACATGGTCCTACCACATACCACTGCTACTGGTTTTACTCTACACGAATCGCCTCATACATCTGTGATCTGTACCACATCACATCACATCTCATCATACATAATAACCAAATACCTAATTCTAATACCTTGATAATGATGAGATAACCACAGATAAATCATCCATTTATTTAATTTCAAATTTCAATCCTCCCTCCTACAACTACTAACTAAACTGTTATACTAAATACATACTACATATAGTCACACTGTTATGTTATATTTAAAATACAATACAATCATTTAAAATAAACAGTCCAGTATCATTAACACGAACGTTAATAAGATGACGATCAAATGCTTACCCCCAACTCTACTCTGCTACACTTATACCATATCAATCTTATAATTACTACATGTAATGTCACGATAATCATATCTCTATTCTCACTACAATTTCTATTTTCTCCTTTTTAATTCTGTCTTTGTGGCAGATCTTGATGCAAAGATAGCTTTGAAATGAGTAAATTATGCTCAAGAT
>JAAXYX010005325.1:0-11045 GCA_036851915.1 Ptenothrix huangshanensis | reverse complement strand
AATGTAACACCAGCTCCATACATTTGCATTGCACTCATAAGGTAGGCAGTAGTGATAAGGAATTTTATGACAATCGTACTAAGCTCATTAGAATGTAGCAATCTTGTTCCATTCAAAAGTAGAGTATAACATCATAATATACGGCATTATTATCTCACAGCACGGATTCATTCTAATCAATGATAAAATGATAAGTTATACTATCATTTACTGTTAACCTGATTATTCTGAATTACACATGAATATAAAATCAAATCAAACACCAGCAATACAAAGACTTGAAGAGTGCAACGTCATCAAAACTATCATCACCAGAACCAGATGATGAGAGAATGGGATGCCGCAGAAAATTTGTTTTGCAACATCACTATAGGCATTATAATATATATAAGTATTTAAATAAATATCCGGTTGCCAACTACCAACTGTCAATTCCAATCTGCACCAAAATGCCTGCAAATGTGGGGCTTTTGCTTAGGTAGGTACTTTAACCACATGAAAAAAGTTGTTTTTCGAATAAACATAAAATAAAAGAAACTCTAGTTGTGTTGTTGTGAGGAATGGTAATGGTGCCGGGAGTAACTGTAAATAGGTTTGAGTACATAATGCAATTCTTATTCTTAGAATTGACACACAAAGTTGACACGCGGGACAATGGAATAGAAGAGTCACTGACATTTGACATCTCTATCTCGTCGCAGAGAGTAGGCTTCCACGTCATTTATGTATATATGCCTATGCTATACACATTCATCCATCTATCTACCACACTCATATGGTAAACCAAGTCCGGAACAGTAACAAGGCTTTTGATTCAAATTCAAACGTCAAAAACTCATATAGGAAATTGAAACAGATGTGACGTTGACTCTGTTCTGTCCCTGTCTCCGTGTCTCTCTGTGTGTGTAGGATCCTTCTGCTTCAGCGAGGATATTAGTATACAAATTGTCTGCATATAGATATACTACTAAAGAGCACACACACTCACACAGAAAAGCAATCTCTATGCATAATAAATTCATTTGTATGGGTAACTTTCTTCCATTCACTCGACTAACTCTAAGCCCAGTCAAGTCAAGGCAAGGCTGGTTCTCGTTGTCATTTTCCCCCACTGAAACATTCTACACTTCACGCCCCATAATCGTACACAATAACATAACATCAATAAGAAGCCTACGTCGCGATAACCTCTACGAGGATATTTTCAGTAGGTACGCTGTACCAGTTCTTGACCGGCCTTTAAATGAAGAGTGCAGCCAGAAAACTGCATGTTCCACTGCCTTATTCTCAACTTCCCTCTCTCTCTCTCTCTCTCTCTCTCGCTCGCTCTTTCTGCACATTGAGTTCTTGGAATTGAAGCTCACACATATTACACAAAAGAACGGTAGGAATACCAACTTATAGAAAACATACAATAATACTTAACGGGTACCTGCGTCAGTGCCCGTGTCAGCTTCAGCTTCAGCTTCAGTAGCATCTCTGTCTACACTAAGTACACCTACATATACCTACAGTGTGTACTCGAAAGCATTATATTTGCAATATAAGTAATAGGTACAATTGCCCAAGATATGCAAAATAATAACAAAGAAGAGGAAAGCTGGAGCTTAAAGCTGGTTTTTGTATTCAAAACGGCAATGTCTATTCTGTTCCGTTCTCCGCGTCTTACTTCTGACTCTTCTGACTGTGATCGGGTACATCATGTGTGTTGGTGTCCTACTCGTACTCATAGGAGCAAATAGCTATCTTACGTAAATGCCTACTCAGCGAAAATTGGATTCGACAATTTCCAACTCCTCGATTTTCGATAGGGAGAGAGAGCGAGAAGACCACTGGAAAAAGTTGAAGGTAAAGTAAAACCACATCATACTGTATATGTGCTGGGTAATTCTCAAGTGTGCACATTTCAGCTGTGGTTGACAGTCAAATTTGGTGAAGTCTTAACTTTTGGAAATTGGATTGCTATGACTCTTTGAATCAACCGGTAGAGTTGAGATAGTAGTGTGTAAAAAATAGGGCTATGTCAATATCTTGCCATTACCAATCATTCATGCATAACATTGCCTGTGTTATGTACGCTAGTTCTGTACATTTAGTGTAGCCATGTATTCCGAATCCCTCTGTGAGGCCTGTCACGCGTCGACATCGATTTAATCATGAGAGACATAATGCACAATAAATAAGTTTATACTCGTAATAAAACCATCCGTCATAAATTTATGTCAGCTGTGAACATGGTATTTATGTCAAGCTTCTCATTCACAAATACACATTCCTACATCTCAAACCAAACCAAACCAAACTGACCGATCCTTCCCACAACCATAACTACGTATTTGGAGATAAACCTCAAGAGTATCTCGATCTCGACTCAAGCTCCGATCCAATGCATTCTAGTTGGTACATTCTAGTATTCCTTTTCTTCACGTGGGCGTACCTACAATGTTTCTTTTCTTGTTCAAATCACTTAACTCCTCCGACGTATGCAGTCTTGTGGGATAAAAAAATAAACAGACGTGAACCTTTACACGTCTCGAACATGGGAAAGACCCCAACACAAGGTTCGGTTAGATTCATTCAATCTTTAATCGAGCTGATAAGTGCTAACGACTAAACAACCAGTGTGTTCCAATGTTCCAACAAACAACAGCTGTAGTGAAGATAAAATTCGTGATAATTCTGTGAGAACGTGCGTCAAATGCCCTTAACACATCGAATATCATATCATATACACTTGTGACTTGCTACGTTCAATGGACATGTAAATGATTCGATGATTTTGTGAATGAGTTCATTTCTAAGGGTAAATAGTAAATGGTGATAAAAATTACGCAGCGGAACCCTGACACAAAGACCATGACAAAGAAAAGGAAAAAGAAAATCAAAGGAATGAAGAATGATGACTTACTTGACACTCTCCTTGCTGGCAGATTTGTTGGCAGGAAAACTATTTAAGTTAGAAATGTTGATGTCAGGCAGAACACCTGAACTGTCGTCTACACCCACGGAAGAAATACTGTACTGTCCATTTGGCACATTAGTCGTTCCAGCAATGTACAATTTACCACTTTGAACTGGGCCACTTTTCACAAGAGTTTCACTTAACAAACTGGATTTATTTCGATGACCGTTGGTGAGGAGAGGGGATTTATTACTGTGGATATTGATGTTATTTACATTTGATGGACTCACAACATTTGCACTACTATTGGCGACACAAGTTGGACTGGAAGTGCGTGGTGATCGTTGTCGGGGAGAATGATCTACTCTTTCCACGACGTCGTCTTCGCCTCCGCCTCCACGATGTAGAGCAACTTGTGAACTGCTCAGCTCCGCTGCTGAAGTCACGTAAATCGGACTTCCAGTCGCTGCCTCGATCAGTCCGTTCAACTCCGATGTATCTCCACTTCCCGATGGAGTTTCGCTCAACTGAAAATGAACAACAACAGAACATTACTACTCAATTCACCAATCGACGCGAGAACCAGAACCATAGCCATAGCCAGTGCAGTTCGAGTGCGAGTGCTGTGCGAGGACTGGGACCGGGACTGGGACCGGGACCGGGATCTAATCTTCCAATATGTACGTATCAACTAGACAAGGGTCACACTATTTCACCAAATTGCCCACATTGCTCAAGCTGTAAATCAGCATTCGGCCTGATTGAATCCACACGAACAGATTCATGTACTTACGACGTAACAGCTGCCATACCAAAATGATGATAACTCCTCTCCCACTGCACTGACTGACAGCAATTTGACAATTTCAATTTTTCTAAAGTTCAATAAGTTCCTTTCCACGCACACCATCAACATAACACACAACACACACTTGCCTCCTGCACTCACACTCACACGCTCCGATGTGTTCACCGTCCAAGCTCAGCTCAATGACACAGACACAGCTCGGTATTACCATTTACCATTCAAGAGAAAATCTTTGGTTTGGCAATACCTACAGAATACAGTATTTGTGGGCCGGAACAGAAAGCATTTGCATATATTGTTCTTCTTCGCAGTGCAATGCAATCCCACATCAACATCAACATCATCCACTCCAAGCCAAGTCAAGTCAAGCCGAGGGAAACCAATCGAGTACCTACTTTACATGTAGATGGACTCACTATAACTGTACACTAAAAACTAGCCTTATTTCTCTTGTAAGTACTGGTATGTACTACGTTGATTATAAATCACATAAAATTACGCTCCATCCTCCGTCAATCGCAATTCAATTCAGAAAATCATGAACAGTATAACCTGGCACGTTTCATTAAGTGTACTTGTAGCAGATTAAATATCTACATGGATGCTTCCTCCTATAACGCGAAATTGTCCAAAGCAAAATAAAACCTGGGTTGAAGTGAAATCAACCATTTGTTTTTTTTTCACAATAACTATGTACAAGAACAACGAGCAACTACTCTGACTCTGACTGCGTATTTGATTAGCCTAGAGATAAATTCAAATCGCAGTTCGTCTCCACGTATCTGCATTCCATCTAATCTACCAAGCTCATCCCAGAGTCCATTTTCTAATTAGTTTTTCTATTCTGATTTCCGGTGCCATCTGGTTTTACTGCAAATTGGAGCCCAGGCCTAGGACCAGCAATACCAGCATTTGTAAAAGTAAATGATATTTTCCATGTGTTATTCACATTTCAGGTCAAAACAATTGGGTACTGAATTCGTAATTCCTATTTATTTCGTAACAAGTAATTCGTAGTGAAATGAATGTGGGAGAGCGTCATTAATTATGCGCAATACCTACATAAGTTATAAGTTGAAATTTAAATAAACATGGATCATCAGTCACTTAAATTCATACTGTGATAATCCTTGCTTATGATCTGACGCAAATTGGATTGGAGTCATTCCATATTTTATACACTGGCCATTAATTATGTGGAGGTAAATGGTGAATAATGAATAAATAGTTGACAGTGCAGTTCACTCATTCCTTTTTACTCTTCTTATGTATATATAGACTTAGAACTGGACAGCTTTGAGTGGTACGGATAGTGCTGCGGTAGCTTTTAGAGCATTTCATGGACTCGGACGAAGACCGAAGAGCCTAAGGATTTTCATTGGGATTTTGACAGATTACTACGAGTGTAATGTATTGGAGATAAAATTTGCCATGACATGTACTTAGTGAGAAGTAGGTTCTGACAAAGCTCCTTTTAGTGATATCAATCTAAAGAAATATCAGATCCCAATCCCATGCAGAATGAAGATCTAGACAATGGAGTAGGTCTCTATGCAGTTAGTGTCCCGAGACTCAGAGTCCTGAAAGCCAGCTTTTACTCCAAATCCTCAATCTTCTATATCCCGGCACAATTAAGAGTATACATATAATCTTTGGGAGGAATTGATATCAAACATTCTATCCAACGACAGCCTCCAGACAATGCATCCCGAGATCGCGTTGAGAGAGAAATTCACCGTAAGATACTTACAAAACCCTCAACACCAACTTCAACCTTACATATATCCCTACATCTATACACATGAAATCTAACGGTCTGGAATGAGAATGGAAATGGAAAATGGACTATGTACCATGTACCTTTTTATTATGCTTGTTTTTCATCACTCAAGATATCTTACATCGTTAGAACTTTGTATGAATAAGATAGGAAAGGGCTAATACACTGGGTTCGAATCGAAATATATAAGCACATACACCACACCATCATTCCATTGCACTCTGGCCTGGCTCCATGTAGTTCTGGTTCAGACAGGAGCGGAAACTATGTCCAATATATAACGACGTAAAACAATGTGGGATGAGCAGAATAAAATTTATACTCATTGCCACAAAAACTAGAACCATTCAAGTCAGGATGAAACGTGAACGTGAGGTAAAAGGGATAAAGAGCAACCCGGCAAAATCCTGATTAGAGAACAATGCCATACCATGCCATGCCGAAGCTAAAGCCTTCAACTAAGTTTCAGTAATACTTGCCAAATTCCACAGATTTCATTTTCATCTCTTAGTGAGGCAATGAAATATTTATATGTATAAATATACCGTACATTTTTACGCTCCCGCTCCTCAACTCATATCCTCTACCCAAAAGGCTGCGCAGCAATTCCGCGAAACATTTGAAATTAGTTTGTCTCCTATCTCTAATAAATCTCGAGGAGAACCATAATTAAACGCTTAGATTGCTTAAACAATTACAGCTAAAAAAAACCTTTCAGACAAGAGGAAATATAATTTGTCCAGATTCATTTAGTTTCTCCTTAATTGCCTCTGCCTGTGTCTGACTAATCGTATTGTCTATATACTGCGACAACCCATCCCAATTCAATCCATATCGGATATCGTCACAAGCTTCCCGCTTCCTTCCAAGAAATCTTAAATCTCCGAATCTGCACTTAAGACTTAAATGTATCAGCTGCGATTTTGTTTCGGTGAATTCGACTAGTTAGCATTTTTCCTATTTTACTCTTTACTGGGAAATCGACGGAGATACACGCAAATTGGGAAATGCCGACAAGCAGGAATTTCTTAAGCATTCCTTTGCCTGGTGAAGATTCGGTCTCACGCTTTGCATCGTGTCTCTAAAGCTAAACTAAACGCTCTACATACAAACTGAAAATTCGATTTCATTCGGTGACATATGTTCAGTTGGGAAAAACAAGAAGTTTCCCTCCATCACGGTGATTAACTTGAGAAACAGTCATCAGTACTGTTCAGCAGAAATGAAATCAGGTCGCTTTCTTCAATTCCAGTAGCTGTTGTAGTTTTCGTTGCCGTTGTTGTTGTCGAATTCCTATCCGTTTGCATATTATCTAGACATAATATCTCGACAGAGTCTAATGAACTAATTTTTCAAAACAGATAATAAAGCGAGGACGAGACTGACTATGGTACCGATTGCATTGCTGCGTGCGGATGCGTCGAAATTTAATGATGTTTCGAAAACCCTGTGTATGGTGTAAAACTATACATAGAAGGTTGCACGCAGTATCTGTACTTTTTCGAACAGGGTTACGGATGCATATCACATCAAGTTATTTTACGCCAACGCTGCACTGCAAGTCAAGCAGAAAATTTCATGTGGATCTGTACAAACAATATAATTATGTACCCATCTGTATTTCTCTCCGTAGTCTATGTATAGTAAATGCACAAGTGCATGGATGGGATGTTGGATGTGTGATGATGATGATTCCCAGTGCCTAACTACATTTCTAACATTCCTCACATATCTACTGGTATTTTCCTTTTCCCTCCATTTACGTGATTTTCTTTAGGGCAAATAAAAGAGTAATGTAGGGATCTACGTAGTATTAGGATTAGTATTAGTATCAACGCCTTTGTATGCGCGTAGCATACCTACCTAAAAAACTTATGGTTATGGGGCTATAATTAGATCATTTGAAAAAAATGACGATGTATAAAACAGAGGTTGGAGTTTTCAGACGGATTAAATTATTTTTTCATCTCGTGATTGACGGGATATGGGTTGGAAGATGAAATGCCCACATAAAACATTCATGGAAGAGAAATATCTGGAACGTACAATGAATAGGAAATAAAATCGATATAGGGTAGAGAACACGTAATGTGAATCACGAATTGGGAGATTGGGGCCAGATGAACTGTTAACGTATTATTCATTCTTCACTGTCTATGGCTTTGACTCTGCTCTGTCTCTCTTTATGTCTCTACTCCGTACAGAAAGAGAGTAGGTAGGTACTATAGGCATTCACTATGATAATCTACAATCCATGACATGTCGTCATTAGCATACGTATGCCTATGGAGAAGTATGGGTACTGGGTACCTACAACCATACTTTTATGTTTTCATTAAAAGTTTATAGGAAAATTCATTCCTTCATCCTGCAAACAATAAGAGTAGGAAGGCAACTTTATTTTCATTATGAAAATAGCGTCAAAGGACTAAGGACAAGAATTTAATTAATTTCCAAAAGTTGCTCCAAACGTCTCATATTGCACTCAACTTGAGTCATATCAATCTCGTGTAACCAAAGGCTAAGGCTCACACAGTATCTATGTCTCTGTACTAGTATGTACATCTTTAACAAGGAGAACAAAGATCAGAATTGAAAATTCAGTACAAGCAGTACGTGCTTTGTCCCGTCGCGTCGTCCTAATTCTTGTAGCTGTCCTGTGTAAATTAAACATGAAAACTCCAACTACTCGTTATATCATTTTGGGAAATTAAATTACCCTTCTCGGCAGGAGTAAGAAATATTGTAAGAAATGTATTATTTACTAACCTGTCACTTCTATTTAGTATATAGGTACATATAGGTATCGCTATTACATATCTAGGTATATTCCTATAAATACCTCCTACTAAAGTGTAGGTATATTAAATATTAATATTACAACATCCAATCCACGTCAACTGCATTTAATGTCAATGCCAATGAACTACGTAGGAAAGTTTAAAGCTGCTAACACTGTTCATTCTCCGTTTCATGTTCACTTGGCATCAGGATCAGGATCAGCTTCAGCATCAGAATCGGCATCATCATCACCCTCAGCCTTCAGCACACTGCAGCTGAACTTTCGCTCTCCTCTTACCTCATTGCCCACGTTACGCCCTTTCTTAAAACAATGTCGTCATTCTCTGACGCCTGGATCTTACAACTGGATCTTATTCATCGTCACTTTAACTTGGGTTCCTTCCCCAAGTGTCAAGTTTGGAGAGAGGGAAAGTTGTGATGAGATACAATATTTAAAAGTAAAATAACAAGGGGGAACGGAAAGTATAAAGTTTGCCACGTTCTAAATACGTGCGTAAAAAAAGTCCTCCTCTCCAAGTCCACATCAAATCGTCACTTCTTCAAATTCGCTTTCTATGTAAATGTACATAGGAACTTGAGAATTTTGTGCGTGGCAGGGCAGAGCCAAAGTAAAGCAACGTAAAGTGATGCAAGAAGAGTTTTCCATGTTTCTAGGCGATATATTTGACGGCGCATTCGCACCCTTCGACTACATACAGTGGGTACTATGACACCGGAAAGGAAACCGGATATGAGTGAAGACTACCTACCCCAGTCAAAGTGGGGATGGCATCCACACGTTATGTTATTATTCCTATTACGCGAGAACCGCCGACACGAAGCATAACCACATTCAAGTGCCTAGGTAATTCCCTAACAACTTTCGTATAAATATACAGTATATAGGTATACATATAGGTAAAGGAATGCTATATCTGTAACTGCAATATTTTTTTTTCGATGCTATAGCAACATTCACCATCCTCGTTTCGATGCTACAGTTAATTAAATGGAAGCTTCAATGTATTTATGTTCACTACCACTACCTACTTTATTACCCTGTGCCTATCTAGAAACCACAGCACCGATACTTATGTGCGTTTACGTGTTCGCGTTATTTGATTTTGATATCGGCATTCAACATTTGCGCCCATACTCATATCCAAGATATGAGATACATATACAGTCAAAACAGAACACCTATTACACGTATAAGCATATGGTGAAATTCTCTCTGTAAAACTGGGCGTATATTCCGCAGTTTTATTTATATTTTTACGGACCACAGTCACACACAGGGATACATGGTTCCTTATTCCGATCATCCTCACAGAGACGGTACGGTAATAGCTGTCAGTACAAGTATTCCGAAACGTAATTCCTGGGCTGTATGATTATCAAGGGGGGAATATTCTTGTAGTGCATCCTCATCTTTGATGACTATAGCGGCGACTATAATTCGACTCGCCTCGTATAATTACATGGCACCACATATCACCCAATAATTTTATGTATTCTGGCTAGGTATGCAGTAGGCAGCTCCGCATTGAATTGCCGGATCCTATAACATATGTAGGTAGGTATTCGAGGCAGATATGTATGTATTTATGTATGTGAGGAACGTCAAATAATAGCTTCCATATTTGACACGACAAGTTGGTATCTCCTTGAAATTGATGACATGACGGAGATTTGGTACATGGCTATGTGTATATACTGGCTATACTCTTGTGGTTCGTTAAAACAACCCACTCCATTCTACCAAATGGTTAGGGAGAAAGCAATCACTCTTTTCAAGTCAATTCGATTACTACAAGACATTTCTCAAGGGTCTTTCACGATCTGTAACGTTAGCGTTGAGTGTCTTCCCTTTCCTTCATTTACCTCATAGTCGACGTCGACACCACCACCACAACCACTATAGTACCATCATCGTCATCGTCATCAGCATTGGCAATGGCATCGGCGTCGTCGTCATCATCATCACCATCACCATCATCATCATCAACAAGGCGCATAGGAGAAGGCAGAAGGCAGAAAGCAGAAGGTATTAAGACGAAATGGGAAAGTCATGTAGTCAGTGAAGGGGAAAGGAAGGCAACATGCGGTTGCGGATAAGTACGTTCAAGGGAATTGAATTGAAGACACGTTAAATGTAATTACCTGGTGTGACAATTTGGTCATATCCACAGGTTTGATTCGTTTGAGTGCAGAGAGCTTCTCGAGCCGCTCTCTCGCTTGTTGTTCCACCGCAATGACGAAGGCATCTTGCACATTGCTTTGTGACGCCAAGTCCAAGGCTGAAAATAAAAGAACAGATCCTATAACTTTCAACAGACACGACCTTTCCTTTCATCCTCGCAACCTTTCATCATCACTATCATCATCATGTAGGTACACCTTGCGAAATCTTCGCCTTTAAATTCCACACCGAAACTCAATTAAGGTAAAAGTATCGTTTTAGATCCATGAGTACATATATCTATGGCATGCAATTAATTTTATTTCTGCAATCATAATCATAAAACCAAATTATCTTGCAACTTGGTAGTTTTCTCATTAGAGTCACACACATTTAAAACGGAATTAAAAACTACTCACGCTCTTCACGAATTTGAACAGTAGGTACTGTGTAAGTACATACTACAACTACTGCAGCCTTTGCAGTTAGTGTGCGGAGTCTCGATATTTCTCGAAAAAAGTTTCTCGAGAATCTGTATACGTTCATTTTCTCGAGAATTCTCGTTTTTCTCGGTCATTTCTCGAGACCTCGA
>JAAXYX010005324.1:0-11046 GCA_036851915.1 Ptenothrix huangshanensis | reverse complement strand
CCTCAGAGCACGACCTCAGAGCTCAGTACCACAATCACTACACACCTACCTAGGAATTCAATTGTGTAACACTAAACACAGAACAACAACTTTACTCTTTGAAACCTTAACTTCAAATGCACTGGACAGAACCTTGCGTCTTGTTTAAATTAGTTAGTGAACTGGGCTCAATACTCCAACCTGACTTCTACTTTTCGTAGAATGCCTGGACTGGACAATACCAATTCCAATGCAACGACCTCAAGAAGAATTATTGTAAATTTAAAAGAATTACTATAGACTGACACTGAATAAAGCTTGAAGTCCAGTCCCATTGAGATTCAAAACGAAAACGACAAAATCGCTTTTGATAGTTTATTATGACTAAGACAACAAGTTGATTTTGTTTTAAAATCTTTCACACCGCCATGATGACATTGTATTATATGTACATGTGTATGTAAATTCTAAGCAAATAAATATGCCTTTATCACCTAGGTATTATGTCGCATTGTATAATGCACTCTACAGATAACTTCGCTACACTATCTTATCTAATTCTCCTATCAGCGCCAGTCATCACGCTCTTCTATGCTTCAAGATCCATTAATAATATCTAACTATTAGCGCATCGCCCTATGAAATAACTTTCTGAACCAAATAGTCAAGAAATTGTTCCCTTCCACCTGTACATAATACACAATCCTATCATCCCTACCCTACTATGCAAAGATCGGAGTACATACATAATGGCAATAACAGCCATATGACAATTGACAATTCAATAACAGTTATGTGTCCTCACTCTTTTCCATTCCATGTAACCTTGTTCAAATTCAAATTACTGTCAACAATTGTCAACTCCGAAGTGAGAGTTCGTATTTGGTCTACATATCGCTGCTGTCCAGAAAGAAACAAATCGCAATGAAAGTTAACCATAACATCTACAACGCCAACGTTCACGTACAACAAGTTTGTTTGCATTTTTTCACTGGAACAAAGATACAACCTATTATTAAGCATACTAAGACGTATTTTAATCCCATGCAACATCAAAACGAACGTTCTGGCACTACTGCTATACGAGACTAGCTTTCGATCACAATGACAATATGTAGAGACGCCTACAAGTTACAACGTCTCTCTCATTGGCAAAATTGAGAGATACCTTATTGAGAACAAATAATTATTACCTATAATTATTTGTCAGGAATTACGTCCTAATAACTGTAAAACATACAATTACACGACTCTTTCGTAATTCCTGCTAGCGCAAGTACCCATTTTACTCTGCTATACCGGTCGTTCCCATCAGGTTTAACCGTTTAACCCTGAAGCTGGATTAGCACTTTGTGAATACCGCCTTAAGATAGGACTGAGGATCAACAACCAAGGGAACAACCAAGGTTGTACACTATATATATAATCATATTGTTGTGATACTATAGTTTTCCTGGAAAGAGAAATGGAAGCCTATCACCAAAAAATTTGCTATAGTTCAACTAGAAAAATGTTAAGGTCAAGGAAAAAGTAAGGACGAATTTGTATTGTATATAATCAACAATACAACGACGACTACCAACTTCACTGTTGATTTACTTCGCGCTATCACTTTTATAACATAGACCGCAACAAGTAAAACCGAAAGACTTGTAAAATGTGAAGTAATTGGTAATGTACCACCAAAAAACGATAATCGCAGCTGAAATGTTAAAAATACGGGTGGTACACCGGATGTAAAGTACTTGCATAGTACATACTTGAGTAGAATTGTAGAATTTTAAAAGATAACTTCGTGATATTTACTCACTGAAACCCTTCAATGAAAGGGGGCCCGACAGAATGTAAATTCCATTGTACTTCGATTTGTACAACTGCGAAAATATAGCTCAACTGCATAAAATAATCCGTCGGGTTTCCCCCTTATGTTTGAACTTTGCAACTGAAACTTCCTACTTTTTTTAATACAAAACACTTGTTTTTTTTAAATAAACCAGTATTAGGCACACTAAAATCTCCAGGCACTTCATACTGTAACATTTCTTAACTTTTCCTCGGTTTTTCGGGTGTCGGGAGATCCAAAATTCAGCAATCGTGGTTTACAATAATTTTTCCATCGTGATTGTTTGATTCTACAAAGTACCTGACCAAGTACTTTTCACCGTTTATTGTGTATACCGCTACTGCTACGATATGAAAAAATTATCCACTGAACTTACTTTTCGTCGCTGATTTAGCAGTGACAGTTTTAATACGCTGCAGAAATGTAATTGTTTGTTACGTTATTCAAGTGGAAGAGTAAAAGTACACCACCAAAACCGAGCTGTAACTTTTATATCAAAGTCAACGTAGCTGGTCCGAACTTTTAAAATATGAATCGCAATTACCCGAAGAATACCAGACTTGACTGGATCGTGTACACTAGCAGTAGATTGACGATGAATCTGCCTACTTCCGTCACGTAACTTGACTCTGACCGGGACCGAAGCTAAATATCTTGGTCGTATCTTTCGTACTCGAATTTACAGACAGCCACCCAAAAATGATCAATCTAGCCTTGTTTGCTTTTGTTTTCTGCTGATGTCTTTACGTCCTACGACTCGTACCGCGATAGTACAATCAACTATGACGAAAAAAGACAAACAATCAACAACGTTTAACTGTTAACGTTGGGCTTCAAGTTGTAGTTGATATTCGGGATTTTGCAAGTGTGAGGTGTCTGTGAAACAATTATATAATCCAGAAGAATTATATCGTACTTCGTATCAGTTAGCGCTGAATGTCACTACGGTGCAATAGGGCTGACAACAGAATTCTGCGTGCAATCAAGCTGATTTCAACGTTTCGATTTCGAAGGAGACTGTTCGTGTTTTGACTAAATGATGAAAGGCTAACAGAGGTGGCTACTATTAATATAGATCTTCTGTCTGTAGATTGACTACAGATATTAATAGTTAGGTCTTTTTTCCCAACGAATTTAGAATCGAATGGAAATGTTGAATGTATACGTGAACCCGCGAGCGTAGAATACGATACGATTATAGTTATAGTTCTAGCGATAGTTCACAAACTACAAACTACAATACAATTCTCAATCCTGTTCTCCAATCTTGCCTTTTTTTGCCCCTCTCGTCCTCCTAATGCCTAATGTCTTTCGTATTTTTGGTTTTAGTTTTAGGATTACTCCAAGAACATGAACGGAACCGAGAGAGTGACTATGGCTGTGGACTGCGAACGACGACACCAAGAACAAGAAGAACAGCAACACCAACAGCACAGTTTGAAATCCCTTTTCCGATTCCTTCTCGACACACTAACTTTAGACGAAACGAACGTAAGGTAACGCAACGTAACTGGTAATCGTACTGGCAAATGGTCAATTGAACGTGAAGTCAAAATCGTAATCAATGGCAAATGTATAAGTGTACTGTACTATATATTGTATCGAAATCGAATGGTACAGGTAAAGGTAGCGTAAATGGTAAACAGTAAATGGTAAAGCAGCAATAATAATTATTATTACTGTAAAAGTGTGGAGCAGTAACAGTGAAGATTGAACGAAGACGAGTGAAGATTGAATAGTAGTAAAAGTAGTAGTAGAAGTAGTAGTAGTAGTACAGGTATTGGTGTTTCTTTGGGTTTTGTAGAAGTAGCTGGTTCTGGTTCTGGTACTAGTACTGGTAGGGTCGTAGTAGTCGTATCGTAGTAGTATCGTAGATATTTTGGTGAAGATGAAAATACTAAAAATTTGTCGTACTCTAGATCGTATCTAGATTGTAGCTAGATGGGTAAACCGTAACTATGAATGATCAAGGTAATGGATAATGTACACTTACTAGTTTAAATGTGTCAACTTGTTTACTTGCAGCTTGAAAAATGTGAGTAGTAAAATTTGAAATTGAAAATGAAATCGTTTCCGATGCAAGAGTTACCGAGTAGTGAGTTGTGCTTCTATCCTCAGTTGGCTTTTGGAGAAGTTGCACTTGGATCGTTTCCTTTCCTTTCCAAGTCGTCGTCGTCGTCGGTCTCGGTCGTCGTAGCTATCTCTCGCTCTTTCTCTCTCTCTCTCACTCTATCCCAGCTCTGTCCCAATCCAATCCTATGTATGCTCAGTGTTTACTCACTCACACGTCTACCTCAACCGAGAGAGTGCACAGCCCACAGAACACTTGTGTGATGGAGATGGAATCATGTGTGGAAAATACGAACTTGAACCCAAACGCAACGTTCTCAGAGCTAAAAGCCTAGCACTAGGAAACTACGAAAGCAACCCTTTACCGTATCTCTCGTCATAAGAGATCACATTCATTCTCGCTTCTTCTTCTTCGTCTTCTCTTCCCTTGTCTCTCTCTCGCTGTGGCTATGGCAAATCTATCCCACCACTCATTCACTCGTAGTAGAGTGTGGCCGTGGCCGTGTGCTCTCCACGCTGCATGCATCGCCTGGTCTGGCCTGGCCTGGCCTGCTCCACTCCGCCAACTTCTCTTCTTTTCTCTCACGCACTGCTCCCCGTACCACTGCCTCGCAGTTTTGTGCGTAAAAGGCCATTGTGCGACGGAGAGGGCGGGACTTGTCCTCCGCTCCTGACATCTGTACAAAGCTCCGAACAACTCACGTCTTCCCAAAAACTGCGCCTCCGCCAACGCTGCAAAGCTCCGCCCCCCACGAGCTCCCCAAAACAAGTTCCACTGTACCTCTCGAAACCATCCGTAAATGATGTTATTAATCATCCGTCAGTTTCAGACCCACCCACCCGAATTCATAAAGTTGGTAGTATTACGGTAAATGAGAGGTTTTTGACCACCCACCCACACAACCGATAACATGACTTATGGACGATTTCTTACTACGATATGAGCCTTCTTCCTTCCCACACTTGATTACACCATGGAAAGGGCAAATGATGGAGGCACCTTGTCTACCTATACTTGCTTTATTTGTAGATATGCATGGTAGTAGGTGTAGTGCTATAAATAAGAAAAGCGAAAAGCTCCCGCGCGAGGCCATCATTCCATTTGATTCCGTTCCATTCCGTCCGCGTGCGATGCGATCATCGAGATGGAGAGAGGGACAAAGGCCGGAGTGTTGACTAGGAAGCCATCGGGTGGGCGATGAGGGAAGCGATGCCGTGCCATGCGGCAGTCGGTCTCGTCCTGGTAGCAATCCCCATCATACCTTGGCTCAATGGTTGAGACAGTAAGAAGAGTGGTAATGTGGCCGAATGCATGTATCCCTATAGGTACGACTGTGTAACGTGATTTAGACGACGGTACACTGGAAGATGACGGAGACTTGCGCAAAAACCACGTTGGCCTGTGAGGATAGAAGTGGCGATGAATAGCACAGTGGAAAGTAACGTGTGCTCGATCTTCATTGTCAGCACTTACTTGTGCAAACTCGATCCAATCCATACCACAGGGAAGTAAAGCAAGCATCGCCTGCTTGATTTTCGGTCCGATAGTTTCTTTCACTCGACGTCCGGTGTTCATCTTTACCTGTAATTATTCTTACTCCAATTTTTTAAAATGGTTCAAAGGTTGACTCTTAGAAGACGGCTGTCTTATAATACCGCCAGCAACAAGAGACGAATGTAAGTTTTTATTTCCTCAAAATTTTTAAAGTATGTGTGCGTGCATTCATTTATGTATGTGTTCATCGTGGTATGGTGATGGTAATGGGTGTGGAATCTGTGGATTGTACATTCGAAGGATTTTGGTTCGGCACCTTGTCTTATTTTGGAATAGGATTTTGGTTTTGATCGTGGTCATTGATTGTATCCGGGAGATTCCGAGATTGGAATATGTTGGCGATTAGAAAGGATGTTTGTGTAAAGGATTATTGAAAAATGTTTTGGTAATGTTATTGTATGGGGCCTCAATTAGGATTGGGATGTGAGGAAAGGACTGCCAACCGGCTGGATTATAAGGTCATTCTGGAGATACTCGATTTCGATTGGTAGTTTCTTAATGTTATTGTAGGGGAAATAGTGTTTGGGAAGTGTAAATGAGGGTTTTTTGAAATTTTGGGAGGCGCTGGTAGGAAAGCAGAAGTATAATGCAAGTTTAAGTGGTAATCGCAAGGACTGGAAGATAGGATGTGTATTTTTTAATAAAAGCATGATAATTGTTTCGGTTTTTTGGTTTGGTCTTAGTTGTTAGTTGTAAATAGAGTGGGACGACCTTTATTTGTTCGTAATGTATTAAGAAGTAAAGGTCAAGGTAGGATGCTACAGTCAGTACAGTCAGTGGAATATCAACGTACCTATGACCTATATTAATGTAGAAGAAAAAGAATTGTGGAGTTCCATGATTTAAATTCTTGATGTTGTGCGTTTGGTTACATAATTAATTTTTGTTTGACTTTTCTAGTGTTCGTACTCCCGGCGGTAAACTTGTCTACCAGTATGTAAAGAAGCCAAGGCAGATTCCCAAATGTGGTCACTGCAAGGTCAAGCTGCGTGGTGTTGCCCCTGCCCGTTCCCGTGAGCGTGCCCAGCAATCCCGCAGACTGAAGATGGTCACCCGAGCCTACGGAGGAGTGCTTTGCCACAAATGTGTCAAGGAAAGGTAATTGATTAACGAAAATTTAAGAGCTCTCGAGTTCTTTCAACATTTTGCTAGTATTAGGCATAATACTTTTCGATCTACATTATTAATCAAAGAACCTCAGTTTCACGCAGTCACTACTGCTACCGATGGTAATTAATTTTTGGATTTATTTGATTTCAGGATCGTACGTGCTTTCTTAATAGAAGAGCAGAAGATTGTGGTTAAACTGATGAAATCGCAAGAAGCCTCCGGAAAAGCAAAGAAAGTAGGGGCTAAGTAAACTATGAAAATATTGATTTATTTCTTTGTTTAATATCTTGGAAAGAAATAAAACTCTGAACATCGTTTATATTTCAAATGACGCAATACGCTTTATTCACTCATACTTATGTCGCTTTCTTATCATCGTGTCATAGAGTAATAATTATTATAGTAACGGTGTAAAATTATTTCATAATTCAACAATAAGATCACGATAGGTCTCATATTCCAAACTCTTCCTATTTCCTATCGTAAAGCTACAGATGTACAATACCAATACGATATGCACATGTACAGATAAATCAAATCTTTTCAGCCTTTTTAAAAATAAAATAGCAATTCTTCACTTACTTAGTGTAAGTTAATCACATCAGTACGCAGCATATAAATGTGTATATACCAATGCAATGTAGGTATATAATTTGAGCAAAATATAACTAATTCATACAATTTTTATAGAATTGCCTACATTAAATTACAAGGATTGCATTTCCTTCAGTGCAGCTACGACAATGTTGATTTGTGCTTTGATGGACAGCTCATCCTTTGTAAGGCGATCGACTCTTTTGTTGAGGAAGGCGAGTTTGTTCTCGCAAAATGACTTGGCTTCCTTCGGGCTCATGGGTAACCAAAGGCCGCAACCGACATCCACAACAATAGAACTCAAGTCTTCAATCTCTGCTTGAACATAAAAATTACATCCGATGTCCACCCGGGTGCGAATGCAAGGCCGGTTGATGCCACCAGGGGCAATTATTTTGTCCAACATTCGTTGCAGCTCCAAGTATTCCGCTACCTGCGTGTACAACTCATCGCGACGTTCCAACGCAACTCTTAAGTCTGTCTTGAGTATGTCATTCAAAAAATATTCATATCGTTGAATTTTTTCCGGGTCCACGGATGTTGTTGATAATGGAGTGCCAGATTCCGCTGGATTTGCAGCCATTCTGCACAAAAATCGATTCTAGGTCAAATGAAAAGCCAAGAATGATGCTGTTTAAAATAATCCTTAAGTCTTCCATGGTTTTTTGTATGTTAGGTACTGTCTAGGTACGTACCTACCTAATAATTACCTAAACACTTAACCTCTTTTTTTGCTTCTTCCACAGACAATACTTAAAATTAAAAAATCGGGTAACCGAATTTTTACCAAATTCATGACAAATTCTATTCAAAAATATGCTTCCAAATAATACAACTTAATTCATCATTGAACTATTACAACTACAGCTTTGTACGTTTAAAACAAAACTGTGTGGCATTACTTAGTAATAATCTCAAATAAATATAAAAAAACAATATATCCAGGCAGAGAAAAAGGAACCTCAAATTATAAGCGGGGGGGGGGGCAAAGTACTCGAAAACTATTGACATTGACCTCACACAAGGAAAAACTAAGGTAGCATATTGTAAATATACAGTTCTTAATAAGTTTTAGTCTTTCACTGCGATAAAGAAATGTTAACTCTAAAAAATAACTAATCGTAGTGATACTTAAACTACCTACACTAACATGCCATGTTATGCTATAGGCTATTAGAAGATTATTCGACCCTTGTAGCCACCACTTCATTCCAAAGACACAGACAAAGACACAGTCATTCCAAAGTTACTTCTTTCTCTCTAGGTCCTTAATTTTTTGCAAAAGCTAAATCTATTCTTATTGCAAATTAATAGTAAATGAAAAAGCTCGAAAATTAATTAATGTTTACTGCTATCCACTAGCTCCTTTACTATTTTTAAGTACGTAATTATAATCAGTTTACTTGAAAACGATATAGTCATGTATTACTCTTGAACTCTACTGTTAACTGTGTAAAAAATAAATCGTCAGTACTACACATCGCAAATTACCTCTGAAGGACTAGGCGCACTTAAAGTTCATGGGAGTAGGTCGAATGATGAGATAATTGTACTTTATTGGTGAAGATAATCACACTAGACAATTGACAACTGACGATCGATCGAAATTAAGATGGCTGGTATTCAAGAGCATCCAAACGCCGATTGTAGAATAATATTGAATGCTGATGTTCTCTGGAAAGAAATTTTAAATAAATACAAAATAGTGATGATAACCATTCGGTCGGTATATAATTATTCTTAATAATAATTACATCTTAATTATCTTAGCTGCATCTAACCCTTACAGTATCCCGTACGCCTAATGACTAAACAACATCTTTATTCTTTACTACTACCAGTAAATTAGTAGCAGGGAAAAGGCGAGAATTCTAATACCGTATTTCTTCAAAGAAATCCCAGGGGAATTATTTCTTTCTTTACCTTCCAGAGGAGGGAATTATTTGAGAGGGGGAGATACTAGAGAGAGGGAGTTATTACTTCAACCTGCAATACTGCAATTCAACATTGCTTTGATGCGGGAGTTGTTAGGGAGGAGAAATTATTTCCATTTACTGTTTTGGGAAGAAAATTTTTAGAGAGGGAGAGTTATTTGAAGAAATACGGTATTTCAAATTATTGTGAATATAGCAACAACATAAGCATGATATAATCTCAAATTCAAAGGACTTACGAACAATGAACAAGCAGAGAGGGGACACAGGAAGCGAAGTTCAAAGTTAAATGATTCCACCAAAATTCCGCTTCCGATCAGAAATGCGGATCTGGAATCAACAGGTTCCTATTTCAAATTTTGAAATAATGACCACGAAACAAAAATACTTCACGTAAGTGTCTAAGTGTCTTTGTATTGTGATTCAGCACTCGTATCTTGTAATGATTTCCTTCAGACATTTCCTGCAATTAGCACTACGCTGACAATTAGATTGATCTCCGGTCCGGAACATGATGAACCGGCTAATACAACAAACAAGAACAATTTATTATGAATTACAAAACCAGACAACAGATGACAAACTAAAACTTTCGTATTTTGTATGGATATGATTTCCTAACTCGTAGGGAAGCAAAGCACTCAAATGAAATAAAGAATCTTTATTGTAGTGGTTTAAGGTAACGTTAACGTTTGGCAAAAACCTGTGATTGGATGTGGTCTTAATTAGCTATGATTCGGTGCTTTATTAGATTTTATTCTATTAAAGAAAATTTTCTTGTATTCTTGTGTTCTCCTTCTATTGTGCCAGTGCCATTTGCTAGTATTGCCAGTGTATATACTTATTGGCCATTCGAAAGAGTGCTCCTTTCGTAGTAAAAATTTACTCGCTTGGTTTTGCTCATGGCTTCGGAATAGCTCTGGGAAGAGGAAGATGCGGTTTGGAGTTTTGGAGTTTTCAGAGATAATTCAGAATATTCAGTCAGAGCTCTTTCATAAGCTCGTCTATTATTGCTTTTTATGCAAAGACGAACACGAGTCACCATCACCCCATCACCACTTTCCCTTCTACTTCCACGCGGCCGGTGTTCCTTTTTTCTTTAGTGAATGTCTGTGCTTTGAAGTGCCAAGTCGCCAAGATTTACCTTGTGAATCCTAGTCGAAGCTGGATCTTCAACGCTGTCTATTATTTCTTTCAAATTTTCAGTCGGTAAGATTGACATGTAATTTTTTTATCTAACTCATCGTCTCTTACATAAAGTCCATAACGCTATTTTTTACATCTTTATTTTCATTTGATATTCCGCGTATATTGAGAGAATAGCAACTTAGAATTAATAATTGTTTGTTACCATTTAATTGGAATAAACGGTGTAGCAATAATTTATTGTAATTCATAATTATTATGTACAATGATGAAGTATGAAGGGAAGATTACTGGCTTTTTTGGAATCAAAATTAACTGTATTGTAGTTGTAGCTCCAGTTCCTAATTTGTAAGTATAACCGCGTAAACGGAAAATAGAATCCGAATTTTAGACATTATCTTATGTATTAGGGATTCGGTCGGAGTGCCGAGTGCATTACGTATTTATTGTTAATTGTTCATCCTCTGCTTTTTATTGTAGTTTAATCTTAAATATTACTGGTGAATGGCAAGAATCGCGTGATACATTGACATCTTTACTCACAGTACAGTAGTGCACTAATGGTGATTGTAATTACAGGATGAATTAACTTTATAGTTGATGGTACATCTTAAATATAATTGTTGAATGAAACAAGTTCCTGCATATTTTATACTGTTGAATGACTGTATTTCAGAGTCTCTTTCACATCAATGCATTCGTTTTTTGCTTATTTCACCGTGGCACAGTAGAAGGTTAAATGGGCACTTTTGGCCATTGGGGGACTTCGGGTCATTTTCCATTATTCTGAAAAATGACCACCAATATTTTTTTTC
>JAAXYX010005323.1:0-11047 GCA_036851915.1 Ptenothrix huangshanensis | reverse complement strand
TAAAAGAAAACACTGGGAAATGGCTTGATCAGTAGCTTAGCTAGGCGTAGGCAACATAGGCTTAGACCTTCAAAGGATTTATAACGATAAACTGCCTTCTTTAAATTTAATGCAAAAACACGAAAACGAGTTTTTTTTTAGTTTTTTTGTAAAATACTAAAAAGGCCCATTTTTTAAAACCAAAATTAGGTGCAAACAATGCCTTTTTTTAAAATTTTACACTGAACGAGATCAAGTTCTTTCGAGGCCTACACGAAAAAATCCTGCGGGAAATACTGGACGTGATGCATCGTAGTTAGGGAATCCAATGACAAGATCTCGATCTCAAAATTTCGAAAATGACTCGAGATTGGTTTCCCTAACGTAGTATTAATTCTATTCTTATAACGCTACCTGCGTGCATCAAATAATGATGCACTTTCTTTTTAGAAAACCTTGCAAAAACCTTGTTTTACTAGGGTTTTTAATCTACATACTAAATGGAGTTGACTCCAGAAATTCATTCATGTGTTACCTTGATAAAGGCATCAGGCCGCCACATATTATGTAGAAACTCCACTTCCAGTAGTCTGTAAGGAATAGATCATTTCAAAAAATTAAGAACTCATTCAACCGCACCTACTAATATAAGCGTCTGCAAGCTCTACACAATTCGTACACTGTAAAAACAAAAGAAGCTTAAAATAGGAAAAAAGCATTTAAAGCGCCTTAAAGCCTACTTGTATGTAGTATAATTATGAACGCAGTTAAGATGCACAATGATGTGATTGAACATCAATAGCGCATTAAACCGTATCTTAGACTGTGAGTTTCGCTTTAGATGAACTTTTCATGCACATTAGAAGCTCTTTAGGCTGACTTAATATACGCCCACACTGAGATCCTAATTATACTAAATTCCTACGAGTAGGATTTTGGCTTTTGGCGTTTTATTAATGCATCCGTTTTTTAAAAGAACTGAAAAAATAATATAAATCAGCCCGTCTTCCTCAGCATTGGAGCATCATACCCTTAGTATTTTGGGACTTTTTGAATACAATTTAGTCATATGAGATATGACCACATACTATAACATTACGTGACTATCCCAGTTGCTGAAACGTTGAGAAGCTTCAGATGTTATGGCTGCTTCTACATACATGTATTAAATGCAGTTGAACTTCTACCTCGGAACTATGTACTTTTTACTTTGCTCGGTGATCAAAAATCCGTATGGAATTTGACATGCTACAATGGCTAAATTTCCCTTGCCTACATAGCAAATTCCTTCCTTGCAATTTTGAAGTCTTCCCTTGTCAAAGTTTCCAAGCAAAAGAAGAAAGTAATTTTATAATTATTTCCTTCCAATAAATATCTATAGTGGACGCAGAGCAAGTGAAACTGTTCTTACAAGCATATCCCAAGTCAAAGGCGTACAACAAATACACAGGAAAAAAGACATACCAAAGTCTAGGTATCTATAATTATACATAGTTATGTATATACCAGGGACAAGCAATATTCACGATTCGGAGAATTGATGTTTAACAGTCGATACGCGATCACATTTTAGGCTTGTTGGATAGGAGAGTTTTAGAGTTTGCTATATGTACTAGGAGCATTACATGAAAGTCAAGTGATTGCATCGTTTGTATGCAAAAATTAAACTAGAAACCGAAGCTTGTCCGCCTTCACATTTTTTGAAACGTCAGCAGTAACACTGATTTGGTTCTTCTGTAGAGTACCTACCTCGTTTGTGGAAAGGTTTAGCGAGGAAACTCGAATGGAGGAACTCCATTGCATTAAAACGACAAAAATGGAAATCACGTGAGGGGGAAAATTAACAAGTTTGTCTCTTGAATACTTTAATTTGGACAATAAAAATACCACGAATGCAGATGACAATGTGACTGTGATTGTGAGGGACTTTTTGCGACATTCAAGTTTGGCTCGGGCCTACTCTAAAAATGTATGTATGTAGTGCAGTCAAGGCTATGAGGTGAAGTGAGACTTGATGTGCGTAACATTCTCTACTTCACCTTTTGCTTTTGTATATTTCTTTCAGAAAAAGTTGATGATTGGGAAATGTCTTGGCACGGACTGTCCTCTATATCATAGCCATAGCCGCAGCGCAACGACAACGACAACGATGCGGTGGCAACGACAGCAACTTTCTCTCTTCTATGTATGCTTTAAGCATCCTCGTCCTCATCCAAGATCCAGGTCCACACAAAGTTTACGGTGCATAAAATAACTGCTTTCACCTTTCATTTCTTGGCAGAGTATGTTTTTAACGAGTTTGCCAATGTGCCCTGGTGATTTAGGATTCTCTCCAAAACCAAAACTACCTTAGTGGGAGCAACTGAGCACTGAAATCTTCCGTAGATGTCCAAGTCGAAATTCCATAAGGACTGACAGTGTTCGGCCAATTTTGAAATGGAAAAGTTTCATCTCACCTGAACTCCCATCACTAACATTAAGTTGATGTCATAGACAAGCTTACATTCAACCGCCAACCAACCAGCACGTGGGAATATAAAAACCGCAGTTTTCCTTCCTCTGCAACTTTATTGCAGTGTACAACAAGCATTTAAAATATTGGCCCCAATCCTCAATTCTCCATGCACCTCACTCACACAAATTCGAATATAAGTTTCATTGGGGAGTTCATTCAATTTTATCAAATTATTCTACGAAACTTCCATTTGTCTAGTCCTAATTCTTCATTCCCCGGGGTGGCATTGTGTACTGCACGCTGCCTTTCATCCGTCAACTTGAACTCGAGACACACTCTGCAGTTGAACGAAAGATTTGATGGAATTACTCGAGCCCTACTAATGTAAAATGCAAATCACCAGTACTACGTACGTAGAGAGACGGAGCAACGCAATGAATTTATGAAATTGACAGTTTTGTAAAACCTTGTGGGCAATCATCTCATGTTTCGAGCATGTGGTTATACACAGCTCTTCATTCCTGACTTGATTCGCTAAATCCTTTCCGACTGCCATACGCTTTGATTTCAAACTGAGACTGATCTGTGGCTTGCCTTCAGTGCAAAATTATTAAATCCATATCAGCTAAAGGCAAATAGTGTTCACCCTCTACATACATACAGAGTCTACCGGGATTAGGTTTCATTTTCTTACCTGAGACTCCAACTCAACCTCATATTATACCTACATATGTACGTAGGCTCTGAATCTGGTCGAGGATCATTACAAATAATGATATGAAAACAATGCTGGGCAATTACAAGCATATGAAAGGAAGGAAGCCAATGAAGGAGACCGAAATTGAATCCGCAACTATGAAATGGTTTGGCTTACATTGTGGAATGTTATTGTTAATTATTGTGGAGATGCACTCGAGATAAATGCTAGGTATTCAGATTCACTTTGAATATTACATTACACGGAAGAATGGTTAAATCGTGTACATACGTAGAAGGGTACTTTGTACTCAAGTGTCCGTTGAATAGGCTGACGTCAAACGGTTACGATTACCAAGCCAACTAATTCTTTTCATTTCATTTCATTCCTTCCCTTCCAAGGTGCACATGCTTACACACATCAATTGTGTTCTCTTCTCTGAACAAACCAGTTAGACTGACGTCTTTCGTCTTATTATATTCATTTATGTTGTAAATAGAGAAAAATCAGATTGCTGAATCATGGAAATTTTTAATACGTCCTTATTGTCCTTAATATAAAATAATGGAATATAATGCTTCGCATCAACAGTGACTACAATAGATGTCTGTGTCTACTCATCATATCTATAGGCATTGGGTGTAACATGGCACATAAAACACAAATATGCTGTCAGGTTCAGGTATGAGCATTCTCAACCAGATAGCGGGAAGGACTATGTATGTATGTACCTATCTATGTATGTACTGATAAAGCTTAGAGAATGTACCTGTACCTATATTCCTATATCCTATATGCACACACACAAGTGTACATGGACATGCCGTTTCGTAGACGGGGAAGTTTGAGGGATCGGTTGAATTATATTTGCGATGCTGTGATGGAAGAATTGTGAAATTCCAGCTGACTCCAAGTCACGAATAGAAAGTCAACTTGAGATTGAAGAGTCATCAAATATCTGTAAATGTTCTATGATGAGCACTTGGAACTTGGATTTAGAACTCATTTCTAGCTGAAAATGGTTGCATCGCTCCGTAACTACTGCCAATTGTTCCATGGTAATTTTGTTACGTCTTTTTCTCTTCCCTTGTAGCCCCAAGTTTCAGTCTTTACGGGAACACTACCACACACACACACACACACACACTACAACACATACTGACTGCAACATGCCCAAGCACACTGCAGCTCCACTTACTACTTTCTCTTTCCTCCTCTCCTCCCTGCCTGACTATGTAAAAAGTAAAAATAACTATGTACGTCTTTGCCTTTCTTTCTTCCTATTTTCCATGGTGGCTTGGCTTGGCTTGGCTTGACGTTACTCGGGAAAAGATTCACTCAACGAAACTAGGAGTGGGAGTCAAGTGTCTGTCTTTCTATCTCAGCCTTACTTCCACTTTCACATCGACTTTGACTTGGTCTTGGTCTTGGTCTTGGTTTTGGTTTTGGACTTGGACTTGGACCGGGATTCAAGCTCCTTATGCCAGAGCAAATTGAAGGAAGCGATCATATCAGAGAATACCATATTGTAAAGATTATTCTTTTTCTTTCACAAGTAGAGCTTCGACGAAACTTTAACCGTGTTTCTGATCGTGATTCACACCCACACAAACGGATAAATTTCCCATTCCTCCTCTAACTCCTGGGCAAAGGTTCGATGCGACTATTACTATTATTGGCATTTCATGTACAGAGGTGAGTTGCAACGAGCATTTTTGAACAGAGCTGCCTATACATACATTCAAGTACATACCAGCTTAAACCAAACCACTAAGTGCTATCTCCTACCACATCCGTACAACTATAACTACAACCATAGCACAGATCCAACTCACAATCACACTTCTTTTTAGTTGAACTGGATGAATTTTATTTTTACATTTTACTCTGACCCTTCTTTTTTTGTCACTTGAAGTGACTGCTGTGTGATGCTGCTGGAATAATCTGTTGGTTGGTGAGGATGTACTTATGCCTCCACTGCATGTGTACATGTATAGAATGCCTTAAGTGTGTTCCACTTTCCGTTTCAAACTTGCCAACGCCAATATGCGCTGCTTTTATTTTTGGTTTCTTTTTTACTTCTATACAAAGTCGCTTTGGTTGAAAGACGAGAATGCGCTCATCATCTAACTAAAGCTGAAATAGTTGCCCTTCTCGAGGGACTAAGGACGAAGTGCAGAATATTTTTAGCAGAGTATAATAAAGTCAAAGTGGCTGGTTGGAAAGATACCATCAGTCTTAAAGAAATCAGTGATGGTCTCCTAAGTTAATGTTCTATTAACTTTTACTCATGTACTATAATTATAATGAAGATGATCATGTAAATTGTGTATACACACGTTATAAAAGATGGTCATCATAGTTAATGATACTCCTTAGCTCCGTAAACTTTACTAATAAATCAGTATCAGTGTCACTGTCATCTTCAGCGTATGTAAAACTTGTTCAACTTATCATTTATTTCGTTCAACCAGAAGTGAAGTATGAAGTCATGGCATGGAGAGAAGGAACCTAGGTACATACACTGCTCAAAAAGAAATCTTCAATTTAAAAATACATAAAAAGCATCTATATTTAATGAGTAAGAGATTCCAAGTCCAAAATTAAAATAACAAATCTCTCTTAGTTATGGATTATAAAGTAAATCTGTTTTACCCATTCTTTTACAAATTCTTGTGTGTATTATTTTTTACTTTGGGATTACTATTTGGGACAGTGTACCCTCATTTAGGTAGGTACTTGTACAGTGAAGTTTTGGTTTGGGGAGGATCTTACTAGTCTCTGGGTTACAGCTCTACCCCTTTAAGTTGACCATTTGTGAATTATGCACGGATTAAAATTACAAAGATGTGGCGAATTTCTAAAGGATATACAGTGCGCTTCAGAATAATAGCAACTTTTGGTTTTTCAATGCCTGGTGTTGATCTGTGCCCATGCCAATACCATCCAATGTCAATTTAATGTCTTTCTAAATGGGTTAAAATGCTGTGTAGAAAAATTCATTGAATTCCATTGCATAACAAAAATATTCTCAAAAATTCATGATTAGGGTGTCCCAAAATAATAGCAACTTTCCCAACCGACCGGATAAATTTTTGATTATTTATAAAAATAGACTTGCCCAGGTCAATATCTTATTTTTACAGGATAGCTGAACTATTTCTCTAAAAAATAACATAACATCATGTTACTGAAATCCTTTTGTTACAAACTATTGCCCTAATTTACAATTCAATCGACTACTTTTGACACTCTCAACGGATAAAAAAAATTTAAATTCGCTTACACAGATTTTATTAACCAAAATTGCTTTTGCCATTTAGAAAGACATTAAGTGAACACTGGCTGGTATTGGCATGGACACAGATAAACACCAGGCGTTGAAAAACCAAAAGTTGCTATTATTCTGGAACGCACTGTATTTTGTAGTGTTGTAATGCATAAAATAATACGCGAGCAATATCCTTACAGAATGGTGGAGAGCAAGTGGCTCGTGGAGTTTTTATTCTGCTAAAACCAAAAGTTGCTATTATTCTGGAACGCACTGTATTTTGTAGTGTTGTAATGCATAAAATAATACGCGAGCAATATCCTTACAGAATGGTGGAGAGCAAGTGGCTCGCGGAGTTTTTATTCTGCAAAAACTGGCGCATAAAAGTGTCAAAAATTATATGTAAGTACATTGTAAAAAGTAGTCCATCTTTCAGCTCAAAAACCACCTTTTTTACTACTAAATTTTAATCCGTTTAAGATGCGCTTAAACTGCACCCAAAATGTGTTCATAGATTATGCAAGTTCTAGTAGGTTTTTGACGTTTCACATGTATTTTGTTCTGATGTATGTCTTTTACGCTGTAAGTACACTTTAAAAACTAAACAATCATAAAATAGAAAAAAATACATCAAAATCCCCGAAAACCTTCTCGTTTTAGTAAAATTACAGACCCATCTTGTACACAGTTTGGGTGCATCTTAAATGTATTAAAAATACATCTTGGACTGAAAGATGGGCTCAAGATGCACTTTTAATTCGTTTTAGATGCGCGTTTTAGAAAATTTGCTTTTATTTAATTTAAGGTGCGCTTCAGATGCACCCAAACTGCTTTCAGGATGGGTCCGTAATCATACTAAAAACGAGTAGGTTTCTGGCCTCCGAAATGAGCCAATATTTACGGCGTACTTCCGATTAGTATAATTAAGAAGACTTTGCATCTGAAGCATTCTGAAGTTCATATAAAAACGCGTCAAAAGTGCATCTAAAAAAGCAGTCCAGGATGCATGTTTAATGCACTTTAGATCCACTTTAAGTGAACATGAGATGCATCCTAACTGTATTCAAATTAGACTAAATGCTGGTATTTTATAATAAATCCATAATTTTCATAATTTATATATTCATCATTCATTATTTATGAGTAGTTAGTTGGCGTTTTAGAAGATACATTTTTTGCAGTGTGGTTTCTACTTCATGGAATTACCCATCCACCATCTGAGGTGGTACACCGGCCACTATCATCTTCTATGATAATAATTAAAATTAGTATTGTTGCAAAAAGTATTATTACTGCTCCTGCTATTGGTTACTACTACTATACCTACATAGGTATTCTTATTCGGAACTTCTTCCTGTAAACTTTGGTTCAGTTGTGTTGTGACTATCCTGTGAATAAATGACCTAGGTACGATATTCTTAAACCTACTCTACCCAAACTCTACCATTCCAAAGCCAACGTAGGTACCTACCTACCTGCCTTAGTAATAGTAATAGTGAATGAAGAACTCCCTCCAAAGACAAACCGTACCAGATGGCTATGGTTTGGGGAGAAAAATTCAAAATCCTTCATGTTTGCATTTCTGCTTGGCACATTGTAAATTCAGGACAAGTTTGGGTAAATCTGTACAACGTGTGAGGTGTGTGGGAGGAAGGCAAACAAACTTTAACTAGATAACTCCCTTTCCATCATCCTCATCCTCGTCGGTAGACTTTGAGCGTCTTCGGATTTTAAAGGTAGTGTCACGGAGGAAAGTTATAGTTTATTTACCTTCGATATGCACACCCCCAACAGCTTTATTCACGTCCTACTTGTACTCACTTCCATGCACCCACTGTAATTCCCTACAAATGCAAACACTGCCAAATGTCATGTGCAGCGTAGTATTACCTTCCTTTATTTTTTCTGACTTACATACATACCTAAGTACCTATGTAGGTACCTACTTGATATTTTTCCTGTTCATACAGTCCGAATTCCAAATTCGTTAGCCCTTCTCCCAGGTCATAGTCTGCAGCGTCGTGTTGAAGTTCTATTCTACTCAACACTTCTACATAATTTGCAGTTTACGGTGGGATGGACATGGGGATGTGGATAAGAATACACAGTAGTAAATTGACTGTAGAGCGGGAATTGGAAAACAAACTGAAATAGATGAATCGAGCAAACGAGTCAAATTGCATCTTCGTGTCTATCTTGCAGGTGTATGGCTTAATGTTAGTGTCGAGATGTTCAGTCTTCCTTGTGTTGGTATTCTATTCTAATTCTGATGCAGGTAAGAATGGGTTGACTGACGTTGACGTTGACGCTGACTTTGACGTTGACGTTCATGTTGGGTTGACGTTGACTCACGAGGAGACAGGACAATAAGTAATGCCTACGTAGAGTCAAGATATGATTTTGAGGACGTGACCAGATGAAAAGGAAGGCCATAAGTAGATTTTTCAATGAGGACAGACTATAGAAAAAGAACACGAACCTACCCTATCGCCTCTTCCCACTTTACTTCCCTTATTCCCCATTTTTATTTTCTCACTCGACTCCACTCCTTTACTATCAACGCGTCCTACTTCCACATCTTCCCGTGTCACCCTCACAATATACCCGTGCCTACCTTCACATTCCTCACCCATCAATCTACCCAATGTGGATACATACGCATATTGTAATTACTACCCCTTCTACATATTATGACTCCAATCCAAACACACACATAAGCGAAGAACAGTGAAAACTCAACGCGTGGCATGAAGAGCAGCCACAACTTCTTTCTCCCTTACAATGATTCTAAAGATAGACGGAGGAACGGACAAGGCAGAAATGAGATTGAGAACTGACTGTGTCTCTAACGTAAGTGAAGGGAAATTTAGGAGCTGACAGAAAAAAGCAAAAGTTGGCCACTAAACCGAAACATCCGTCCGTTTCCTTGCAATCCAATGCAGCATTTATGCCTCCTTGTCACTTGCCCTAATACTTCCTCGTTCATTCGAGAAGCTCTGCCAAGCCAGGCCAAGCCAAGCCAAGCCAACTGCAATTGTCCCATGAAATCTACACCCAGGAAAAAGAACGTGTGTACGGTATGTATGTAGATGCCTATACGTATCTATGTATGTACATATGTGCTCAGAGTTTCTAGTGAATGGAGATAAATATGTAAAATTTCATTTGGTAATGCCTGGATAAAAAGGAGAAAAGTTATTTCGTAATTAAATTAACCAACTTGTGCTCCAGCATCCTGTACAATCACGAACATACATACTTTGAACAACTTTACAATGGAGATTTAAGATGAAGGTAATGCCACCAGACCAAAATGAATTTTCCAATTGTCCTCCGTCTCGTTTATGGAGTAACGTGGAAAATGGCAGTGAAAATGGTACACTTGCCTCATTATAGTAAGTAGATAGTTGTCGTCTTTAGTGAATGTGAGGAGGAACTATTAATGAAGCCAATATAAATAATGAAATAACCACGCTGTATGCATTAATTGATAGGTTTCGGTTGATGGTTGTGGGCCCGATGGTGGGAAGTTGAAACAAGCACATGTGAATCTCAAATACTAAACTACCACTACATAGATTATATGGATGTACAGAGGTGAGTTTGTGGAGTCGAAGCGGCTTGTTTTATCTTTTGGTTTGAAGTTTTTCTTCATCTCTTGACGCCTGAGACGGATTTCCTTTCCTTGTGATCCGGAGATAAGATTTATCAACAAGAGACGCCCAAGGAACTACCAACCATCCAGCCATCCATCCATTCATCCAACCATCCAGCTATCCGTCCATTCCTCCTCCAGCTCGTGCATGCTTTACAATATGAGAGTTGAAGTTGATTTCCTTTTCCGTCCATCTTAATTTTTACTCTCCTGGATTTTCCTCATCCACCCTGTCAAAAATGGATTACCTTCCGCTAATGTTTTTTCATTATTTTTCTGCTTTGGCTATGGCTATGTCTATGACTATGAGGAATGTCCTAATCATTCTCTGTTCCTTAAACAATTTATTATTGTTTCATGGTAGTAGGATGAAAAAATAGGAAAAATAATAATGTATGTAGCTCTTTTTTGACTTGGACTAAAGCACCTACCTATACATACGATTGCTCATTTTTTTCCAAATAATTAATACTCCCAGATCAGCAAATCAGCAGCGTACTCCCACGTTGCTCAACTAATTAATCGTAAGAATTTCCTCGCAGACTTTCACCAGTCTTAATTTTCTCCGTCTATAAACATAGAGTGGGCTCTGGCTTTTCTTAGCTTATAAACTAATTAGCCACCACTCATCTGTACTTTGTGACTCTCGACCGAGTCTCTCCACAGCTAGCCAACAACATCTTTCCCTATTTTCATTTCAAGCCAAGCCAAGCCAAGCCAAACCAAGTCAAAGGAGGTATAGGTAAGTATTTGTATTTTTGGTACACAGCATGAGGATCATTGGATCAAAAAAGATAGAGAGAAAGAGAGAGAGAGGAAAAAACATATATGCTTTGAGACGATAAAGATACTTTGTAAGATGCTTTGGGCACATGTGTGTGGGTAGACGGGAAACGACGAGGCTTTGTTGTAATGATGAGGATATCGTGTAATACCTAACGAAGGTACTTTGTACTCTCCGTCTGTACTCTCTAGCCCGAAAGGAAATGT
>JAAXYX010005322.1:0-11047 GCA_036851915.1 Ptenothrix huangshanensis | reverse complement strand
GATCTGGGAACAGTTACTCTTTGTAGTATAGTATGAAGATTCCAGTGTTTGTCTAATTAGGGTAGCATAGGTCTATATTTATATAAGCAACTAGTTAGTAAAATGGATCATGTAATACACAAGCAATTATATGTATCTGCAATAAAGATAATAATAATAATAATAATAATTCACGAATTATTCGCGAGGAAAAGGAAACGCATCGCGAATGGAATCAGTAGTCTAAATCAGCTTTTATCCTGACATGAGTATGAATGTATTGTTCGAAAATAAACGGTGACACATACGTTCCTTTTGGTTTTATAATGTGTTGGTCTAAAAGTGTTGAAAGTTTGAAAGCCTTCGCGGTGCGTCCTGCCTGAATTTTTAATTGTTTGTTAGCCTATGATTATTGAAGTTGCAGGTTTATGCATAGAAATAAAATAAGCTTGGAATAAGAGAGTTAGTCTATAAAGATAATTTTATATCAAAAATAATTCCACTGTGACAGTTTCAAAAGGATTAATTACACATCGAGAAATAAACGTCACACTGCAAGAAAGCTGTACACTTTCCGAAAATGTTGCTCCATTGGTGGTCCTGTATACTGTATACACACACATACACGTGGTGTGGCGACCTGGCATCTTCCTGTGGTGCATCAGCTGCAAGAAGTAAAACAGTAGAATACGAAACGAATGTTGTTTTTTGAGTTTAAAGTTGTATATTTTAAGTGTAAGTCTAAACATGTATGAGTAAAATACAAAAGTATAAAATACATTTTTTAAGAAACATTTTTCTCATAGTAATTTTTAGAAAAAACAAAAAATATATAAGAATCTTATGAGGGAATATATTACTATGCTTAAATCAAAGAATGTAAATAGCTAAAACATAAGCAATTAACTGTCAACAGCCAACTTGACGGCACAAACATACATAATAGTACAAACATATAATTAAGACTGATTCGATCTCTGTAGCTACACTTCTCAGTAGCTCATACTGAATCAGTAACTCACTGAACTGTTTAACATTTAAAATAAAAACATTTGTTCTCTCCTTTCTTTCTATGTCTTGTATTGTAGATACAAATCTAGAATTATTATTGCTGTGTAGCAGATCTTATCGAAAGTAAAATATCAACCAAAAACATCAAACACACATGCACAACATCCAGAGCTGTCAAAATTAAAATACTACAAATTCTAATAATTATGTTTTTACAAAATTTGATTCACGATAATCACGGATTCAAGTATAAATTAGACAATTTCTCAAATATTTTTCGGATGTTTAGTTTCTCTGGCTGGAGCTCTGTAAAATTGGTTGCCGGGAATTTAGACGTAGATTGCGGTCCAATTGTAATTTTTGGTGGGTTGTTGCAGTTTGCAATTATCTAAGGGTTCTTGCTCTCAATGCAAAATTTGATAAAGCAAAATTGTGTTTTTCTTCTGAATTGGGCTACATAAACTCTTACGATGAGTATCCTGAAAAAAATGAAGTAGGGGATTAAAACCAGACACGCTATGTTCATTACATTGCAAACCTTGACAAATATTTAAAAATGCTTTCAACTAGTCCATTTTTGGAATTGCTTAGACTACACAACCTGCAGTAGGCAACACGTATTGAAATAATTATACATGTTGAATATCTGCATAGTATATCTGCAAAATAAAATGAAGCTGTTCGCTTTAATTTTTGAAGTGAAGTATTATGACAAGATAGAAAGGTCAAGCGCATAGCCTGAAACCATAGTCCCTATAATAATTGGACACCCCCGCTGGCAATTTTTTTGAAACATTACAGGGGTATGACTCCCCTCTAAATTTCGAAAAATTAACACTACCGGGGTAGGGGTGTCAGCCGCTGAGACTTGCTCTGGGAACAGGGACGGATTCAGGCTATGGTCAAGCGTCTCCTATTTAAACTGAAACTGAAAATATCCCTGAGTCCGGAGGTCAAAAATTTTGCCTACAACAAATAATTGCCAAGTTATGATTCAAAAATCCATTGTTTTTAATTTCATCGTAGTGTCCACTGTGTGAGGATTCAGTCTTTCACGCCTACATTTGGGGCTAACGATTGACAAGCAAAGAAACTAGAAGACCTCAAAAGTAAAACACCAAATGAATAATAATACAAAGAAATTATATTTTCTAATTCAACATTAGATTACAGGAAGTAAATTGAATACTATGTGAAAAAACAGAAATGAAATGTGTTAGCATTTTTCGCAACTGTGAGAAAAAAGGGTAAAATAAATTATCGATGTCACCAAGTTAAACGCTGTTAAGGCATAAATTTTAGACGCAAATTCAAAACAAACGAGCATCAATGTTAATATCTACCAATATCAATAAGTACTCCATAGTAAAGTTGAAACAACCTCAGAAACTGACAGCGAACAACTAAGTCTTTAATGTGAGCACTAAATGCTGCCGTATTAGGCATTATTCTAAACTACTGATGTAAATAATAATAAGAATTAATATTATCAAAATAAACGGAGCCCTTTCATTCTCAAAAATCAACAACAATTACAAAAAGTCTTTGTTTGTAGGAACTTAACGAGCATTAATGTAAGGAAGTAGTCTTGCAGGAGCTACAATGTAACATGCAAGTGCTGGAGCCTAAAAGTCAAAGGAACACGGTAAAAAAAGTAGTAATAGAGATTTCGGTAAAAAAGGATATCTAGCAAGCTACCCGGGTTTTGAAAATGTGGTCGATGGAAAATCCGGTAAAATGTTTTTACCGGTATCCCTATTAATAGCGCAAAGCATTAGCGATCTCCATCGATTTTTACAGAAGATTCTATTACGCATACCTAAGTCTACAGAAAAACCGATTACATTTAGTAAATGTAACCAGTATGCAATTACTGGTAAATAGAAGATACTGTAAGTTAAATGTAACCGGGTTTTCTGTAAACACTGTTGTTTGGCGAAAAAGTATAGGTCTTTAATGACGCCACTGTTTACTGTTATCTACAAAGCGCAGTGGCTAGCGCGCTCGCCTCTTGGTCCCCCATTATGGTGGGTCCCGGGTTCGAGTCCCGCTGCGCACCAATTATTTTTGTACTAAATTTATTATGTAATCGAAGTAACTATAACAGTAATCAATAGAGATCTTGTAAAAAAAAATGTAATAGACATCTCCATTAATTTTTACAGGACAAACGGTAAAGAATATTAATATCTATCCATTTGATTTTAATAGAGAAAAGCCCGGCAAATGATTATCATTTAAAACTATTGACGTATTTAATAGGTATCTCTATAGATGTTTTTGCTATAGTGATTTCTATCAGAAAAAATAATAGAAATCCGGCAAATTTTGATCTATTTTGTTACTGTGTAGTTAGGTACTCTTGTGCAAATGCATATTAACTATGGGTACAGACAATAGTCTCAATAATTAATTATGATTAGCATAGCCATGCAAGTAGTCTTGCACTAAAGTAAGAGGGATTAGTAATAATAATTGCATCTTAATGGTTTAAGAATTGGTAGTAAGTAAAGGCGAAAGATGGTCCCAGAAGAGCTCTTACCTCTGAGAAGCAAGCTAACACAAGGAAAATGCTGAGAAACAATGATTAGTTAGTACGTGTGGAAAAACAGTGAGGTGTTCTTGCTCGCTCTGCAATTACAATTTGGGTTAGTGGATAAAACAATTATATGGCAAATGTTAATGGCATTTGGGATGTTTGTAGAGTGCAGTAATTTGGCGTTGGTATTTTAGTGCGGTGGGAATTTGTCATGTTCTACGAAATTGTGGAGGAATTGGTGCAATGTTTAGTTGTCAGTGACCGTCTTGGGACAAAGTTTCCAAGGAGTCACCGGCAGAAGAGGTCGAAACGGACCAACAAGCGGTGGCGGTGTTAAAGTGGAAAGTTTTAGTGATCGTACTACTACTTGGAGCTGTAACATGAAGACGCTTTAGGTTGTCGGCTCTATCGTTTAAGAAACGATTTACCGATGATGATTCTGAAGGGTTTGTATTCCATTACGGAGGACCAGTCCGAGCGTCCTACAAAAGTTTCATTATCATAATTTCGGCAACTTCATGTTTGTGTTAGTTGGTTGTTGGTGCCAAACAAAAATTAGGTGTGTAACTATTGCAAGTCATTAAAAAACACAAGAACAAAATATAATGAAAACAAACGAAACAAAACAAAACACAAGCACAACGACAAGTTTGATCCAGGCAACAAGAGAACAGAGCACAACGTTAGGTATAATTAAGGAGGAAGCAGCAGCAATAACAACGAGAGGACACGAGTTCGTTTTTGTTCCATAAACAAATGATAACAAACAAAATTTCGGTTCTGATTCCAGCAAAGCAAGTATCGAGACGTATTCAGGCACATTCACACTTCTAGTCACACAATTAAGTCATTGTCCGAACAGTGAGCACAACATACGAATTACAACAATAATAACGGTATGCATAGGTAGATAACAGAATAGCAATAACAAGTGAGATCCTCCTACAAAAAACTCAAACTTATAATTTCAGCTTGTGGAGTATTCTTGAAAGCACACTTTGGCGTAAAAACTGGTCGGTTGTACGTGACGTGTGTAAATGGAAATGAATTACAATTCAAACTTCTATATGAAGCCTGCCATTCACCCTGTATAGATTTTCTACTCTTTTGGCGTTTTTTATGTAACAGTCAACTCTTCCCTTTTGGATCGTGCATTCAGTGATAGTGATTCGAATGGTTTGGCAGTCGAGATTGTCAAAAACAGTACGCGGTAGAAAATCAATCTTATTCTTCACTTCTGTATTAACTTTAGTTCAGAGCAGTTGATGTTACGTTCTTTGTAAATTCTTTAAATCCTTTGGTCTCGTTCTGTTTCGGGTTGTACATGGAAGGTGAAGAGGAAGGAGTCGAAATCAAGGTACATTGAGCGAATTTACAAGGATTTCTGAAGGAAATGGAGATTTACTATTGGCACAAGGTGAAGCTTCGCAACGGAAGCTTGATTAATTAACTTATTATAGGCTGCCCGAATTTCTGTTGGATAGTCTTTACTCCTTACTACTACTACCACCACTACTACTACTACTACTACTACTACTGGAACTGGAACTGGTCGTGGTTTTGCGAGTAAATCTGCGGCCTGGGAATCTGCGATAAGTATACTCCCGCGAAAATTTGTGACTATGTCGTTTGGGATTTCGAAAAATTTGCTTGTGGTTAGGGGTTTCTGCAGTCACTCTGATAGAGATAGAAGGGGTGGGAAGCTCCATTTCTACTTTGACTGGGGCTGTCAGTGATGGCACTGAATTTTCAGGCGTGGATTGGACATTTTGGGACAAGGTAGGACTTGGTGTTTCTTCTGTAAGTCCAATGGAAGCCGGAGTCGTTATATAGAGATGCTCCAGTGCAGGGAAATTTCCCCATGCAGGATGCATTTTGTTAGTTTTAAGTTTCAAATTATGAATTTTAGTTTGAAGCCAAGGAGGAAATTTGACATTTTGATTTTGAGTTTCATTGTCGTAATCAACATTACTATTCTCCTGAGTAGATATGGATGTAGAAATCATGGTTGTGTTACTCTCATCATCGGATTTTTCTATTGGTGTGTCCAAAGTCAAATTGGGCTTGTTTGTGTGAAACTCATGTTGAGTGTTTAAGGTTGCATGGATTTTTTTAATTGACTCTTTGGTCTTTAGCTTGGGGCGCCTGACTTCCTTATCTTGTGTATTGTGAGAATTGAAGGAATTAAAGTTATTAAAAGAATTAAATGAATCGAGAGAGGTTTGAGAAGTATAAGGAATGTGAGCAGTCTCCTGCTCAGTGTGACTAGATTCAATAATGTTTTGAGGTTGTGGGATAGAATCATAGCTGCCGGAAGGGTAAACGTTTGAGTGATACTCATCTGGGCTCAGTGGAAGCTCATTAATTGGAGGGAAGGGAGTGACGGGAGTAATCGGAGTTCTACCTCGTGGAGAAGAATGTCGTTTGGGAGCTGTAGTAGTAGTAGTAGTAGTACTTTTGCGAAAATTATTTTTTCGGTAAACTTCGTTCCTTTCTACCGAGTCGGATATGTGAATTTTCTCTTTTCGGAGATGTTTGGTAGAAGTGGGAGTGGAAACATTGGTCGTTGTCGGAATTGGAATGTTCTTCGTACTGGGCTCGGTAGTTGAAGCTAAATTGGGTTCTTTAGTAGTGCTAATTCTGGTTGCGTGCCAAGAATTAAAATCCCTAAGAGGTATGGGTAGAGGTTTGGCCTGTTTAATAAACTCTGGGGGTAAGGAATTAATATCGACTGTAATGAAGTCATGGGTAGAGTTGTAGGAGATTACTTTCATGGGAAAAGTGATATTCACAGGACCTTCACTGTAAACAGGAAGATGAAGACTAGCGCTAGAAAGCGAATTATGAGGGATTGAGAAGGGAGTAGGTAAGTGGGTGTCATGGGTGTCATGGGTGTCATGCGTGGGATTTTGGTGAACAGAAGGAGCCGAATTATTATGACTGTCTCTAGCATAATAATCCTCGGAGTGAGGGAACAACTGATACTTGCCTGTTGTAGGTTGTGGTTGTCCGTAACTTTGTCCAGGTTCGGAGGGAAATTGGATTCGAGAAGATTGAGAGAAAGAGGTAGCGGTGGGTTCACTAGGAAACCCATACTCAGTCTGTTGAGCTTGAACAGCTCCATTGTCAATGAGACTCGATGACTGGAATTGGGGGAGTGTGGGAAAGCTTGAGCAACATCCACCCGGAAACGTTGGCAATGGCTGGGGTGGATCAACAGGATTCCCATAGTTGGCTGATGGCTCTGGTGCTACTTGCAGACCACTGTCAGGGGTAGAGTAGGTTTGTTGTTGCTCAACTTGCAGCTGACTAAATTGCTGACTTTGGTCTGGATAACCTAGAGTGGGACTTTGGGTCTGGGGTTGTTGTACTTGAATGGCATCAAACTGTGTTTGTTGTTGTGGAGCAGCGTATGCTTGTTGGGGCTGGTCCTGCTGGTAACTGGTCCCATCGGGTTTTTGAATGATTAACGAATAATGTGTATTTGGCACGTTTTGAATCATAATATTGGCAGAGCTCAGATCATTTGATTGAGCTTGTTGTTGTACAGACTGATCATAATCCTGGGGAGATTGTTGGCCTTGGAAGGTTTGTGATTGGGGCTGCTCATAAGATTGCTGAGGTTGCTGCTGTTTTTGCTGAATGAATTGATCATTACCTTTATGACTTTGCTGGACTTGCTGTACTTGATGGAATGACGGTCGGGATTGCTCAAATGTCTGCTGTGACTGTCCGTATACCTGTTGGGACTGTTGCACCTGTTCAAACGATTGCTGAGGCTGCTGTAGCTGTTCATATGACTGCTGTGGATGCTGAACGTGCTGGGTCTGTTCATAAGATTGTTGTGATTGTTGCTGGGGTTGGTCATATGACTGCTGGGGTTGTTGCACCTGTTGGGATAGATCATATCCTTGTTGGACCTGCTGCTGGGACTGATCGAAGGACTGTTGAGACTGTTGGAAAACTTGTTGTGACTGATCATAGGATGACTGGGGCTGTTGTTGTTGGCCAGCATCGAGTTGGTTATTGTCGATGTATCCTACCTGAGACTGAGACGGAGCTTGTTCAAAAGACTGAGCATGAGTGAGGGTGGCGGTCTGAAACTGAATCGAGTTCAAATCTTGGGAAGGAGAGAATGAGGGGGAAGGAGCAGTAGGTAAACCGTAAGAGGAATCGGGCCGTAATCCAGTCTGTGGAGGTCCGGTCGCCTGTGTTTGTGGAAGTTGTAGAAGTTGTTGCGCATGAGCTTTTTGGTCACGTCCTCGTCCAATGAGAGCTTCGTAGACGCTGAAACTATCAGTATGTCCGACCTGGTCGGGTGTCCCGTATGCGACAGCAGGTCGGTCACTTCCAGAACTTCCAGTTCCAGAATTTCCGGAACTTCCCCCACCACCTGATTGGCTCACTGAATTGGGATATGGCACTGACTGAGTAAGTGATTGATGTGCATAATTGTGGTCGTTAGAAGTTTGCTGGTTAGAGGGTGCAGTGTCAGCAAAGGCAGCATGATTATCATTATGGTGGTTATTTTTACTGTTAAGATTGTCGTTATGAATATGATTACTAGAGTGGGTAGATTGAGAATCGTGACTAGTGCTGGGAGGAGGTTGAAGGTGGCTGTCAAGAGTTGGATGGTTATCGTTACTGTTAGTAAAGGTCAGCTGAGGCGAGTTAGTCTGAGGTTGGTTAGTTTGGTGATGCCCGTGGTTATGGTTAGTTTGGGCATCATGCCACTGATTATTTTCAGGCTCAGCAGGTCGTTGGTTGTCTGTAATGTGATTGTTGTTAGAGAAATGACTTGGACTTTTTGGGCTTAAATGGAAATGAGAATTGTAATTGTGAGAATTATGTGTGTTTGTGGTACCTTGGTTGTCACTGTGACTATATCCAGCCGCACTTTGGGCTTGTTGAAATCCTTGACCTGATTGGGAGTAAGTTTCGGGGGCAGGTCCGGAGTAACTAGAGGAAAGTTCTACTGACGGGGTGGGAGCTTCGAATGAATTAATGCTAGGGTTAGATGTTGCGGGGGCAGAGTATTGTGGAGCTGTGTATGTGTTACCGCCTCCTCCTGCAGACACTACCTGCTGTGGAGCAGAGTAAGTTTCCTGAGGAGCAGCGGCACCGGACCCTACCGGAACCCCGTACTGATCTGCTGCCTGTGCTTGTGTACCTTCCGCAGAACCTATATTAAACATAAATTGTGCTAAATGTGCTGCGTGAGACATTTCTACCGGGATCGAGTGTTGCTGTTGTTTGAATGTTTCTGGGGAAGCAAGGAACAGGTAGGTGTTGCTATCAGGGTTGTTCAAGGGAATGTTAAGTGTACTGATCTGTGGTTGCTGAGACTGCGAAGCCTCGCTATGAGAGTAACTATGACTCCTACCCTGATCCTGCTGAGCAAAAGAAGCTTGCCGAATAGCATGATGTTCGGGTTGAGGTTGAGAAACTGAGTAGCCGTCTTGTGAGCTAGTGTAGGGTGTTACTAAAGGTACAGGTTGGGGAGCATTATAGGTATCAATAGGCTGTGCGCTATCGGCCTGCGATTGCAAAGGCAGTGAGGGTGGCTGGTACTGTGCAGCCGTTCCAGCCTCAGATTCAGCGGCAGCAGAGTTTGGTGAGAATTGATCATAGCCGGAGAGCCCACCTGAAATCGAGCCACCCACGATGGGAGCGGAGTACGAAGAAGAGATACCCTTTCCTGTAGAGAACAATGCATCAGGAGCTCTGTACGAGGAAGAAGGAGCAGGTCCAGTTGGGGCGCCGTAAGAATTGCCGGGATCTTGAGCGGGTGCTCCGTATGAGCTAGAAGGAGCCGGTCCAGTAGGTGCGCCGTAGGATGGAGCCGGGGCTGGTGCTCCGTAGGAAGTAGATGGTGGTGCGGATGGGATTCCGTATGATGGTTCGGGAGCAGCTGGGACTCCGTAAGAAGGTTCGGGGGAAGCTGGAGCGCCGTATGATTGTTCAGGAGCAGCAGGGATTCCGTAAGAGGGTTCAGGGGAAGCTGGGTCATTGTAAGATGGTTCTGGGGCTGGTGGTCCGTAACTGGGCTTTGGGGGTCCGTAGCTGGGTTTTGGTGGTCCGTAACTGGAAGATGGTGCTGTTGGGGCTCCATAAGAAGAGGAAGGTGCAGCGTAAGAGGAAGAAGGAGCTGAGTAGGAGCTGGATGGATTATGTCCCGAATCGCCGACAGGTTGAAGAACTATGTAACCGGAAGATGGTCCACTGCTACCGTAGCTTCCACCACTAGAACCTCCTTGTCCTCCACCCTTTCCGAACAGACCACCACTTCCGCCTCCAATTCCTCCGAAACCCTTTCCGCTACCGCTGAAAATTCCAGAACTGCTTGAAGAGCTTCCCCATCCTCCGCTGCTGCTTCCCTTTCCGTAACCTCCGTTGCTTCCGCTGCTGCTACCCCATCCTGAATTACCCAATACAATGTCATCTGTGATTCGTTCCTTGTCAATTCGATTATTTTAACATTTACTAGCTTTTTGTTCAAATTATTTTAGTAGATGCCAGTTAGAACAAGCTAGCAGTGTGACTTCTAAGCGTAAGCCTACATGAGAGTTATGTTTCGTACTGCACAGTCACAGCACATCACAAGCAACCCATACCTACCACTACCACATGACTGAAACACAATATCACTTGATTTTCAGGTGGTATCATGAGTCATAAGTGTTATCATAAACGCTGCTGTAAGCTCACGCCTTGTCAGGCATCTTGTTTTCTGAACCACCTGAAGTTGAGTTTGGGTGAGCAATGGTGAGGGTTAAATTCCTTTCTGTTAGTTGGAAGGAATTTAGTGTCTTGACTATTTCTATCCTTCTGTGAAGGTGTTTCAAACCCAGTGAACGAGATGAGAACGGAAGAAATATAATGTTGGGAAAGTGGCATGCACAAGGAGCCACTACTCTATAGACTACAGATATTAATTTGATTCGCGTTTGTATTGTATACGCTGTCAATGACGTACTTTAATGCACATTTTCTCATCATTTGGTACGAGCACGTTGGTAATTAGAATTGTTTCATCAGTGGAATAGGATGGAACGGGGAAGACAGCGAGTGAGAAAAAAAAGTTTGCCCAGGAAAAATAAGGAGCTCTCACGTACTCGAGAGACTTGTAAATATTGATATGATAGGAGAAATATTAGATGATGTAAAAATTAGTATAAGTGATTATAATGCCAAGGCATTAGCCTCTCAGCAGGCAAAAGGTGCTGGTCATCATAAAATGATGACAGTACTGACACGGTCACCTTCTCGTCAGGGCATGTGTTGACGTTAGAGATTTTTCTAGTGACTTCAAGAGACGGTGGAGATAAGAGTGTCTAATTATTATTTTCAGTAACAGCGATTGCAGAAGGCAATCGCTCAAACAAATGTGTTAAAATGCTTATGTGCTAAATTACATGTTAATACACATGATCTCGGAAGGAGATCATCATCAAAAATCTTTAACGCGTACGTGACTCCAGAAGGGAAGTCACTAGAAAAATCTCTAACGTCAACACA